>CATIWR010248180.1:0-21723 GCA_949677035.1 Omphalea diandra
AGGCTGCCATATAAGGAAAATATGTATAAACACTAGGTACACTTGCATGAATCATGCCATAACTGCATACCAAGTATTCATAATCATTTTGATATACTTATAACCATGTATGTATCAAATGTTAGGATCTCAATACTTTGAAGAAGCCCTACCATAAGGGTTGGTCACATCAAAAGGTGAGTAGAAATAGTAATTGGATTCAATGTGTGTGAGTAAAAACAATAATTGGATTCAATGTGTGTGAGTAGAAACAATAATTGGATTCAATGTGTGTGAGTAGAAACAATAATTGGATTCAATATGGGTGAGTAAAAACCATAATTGGATTCAATGGGTGCATGTGATAATTGTATGATATGATTATGTTCTATTACATGTATATATTGTTACATGTTACATGAAAATATAAGTCAAGGGAGAATGATTGAATTGTTACATGTTACATGGGAATAATATGATTATGTTCTATTACACGTATACATGATTGAATTGTTACATGTTACATGGGAATACAGGCCAAGTGAGAATCAAATACTCTTAACGATTACTTGGCATATCATTTGTGAATAAGCACTTCCACATGGAACTAAAAGGGTGTTGTGACTGACTTGTCAAACACTTGCGAATTACAAAAAGATGGACCAATAGGTCCCAAATCATATGTTACATGAATCACATGAATATCTCGGGAGCAATGTTTGCCTTAATCATTGTGACCGACTTGTCAAACACTTGCAAATTTTAGAAAGATGGACCAATAGGTCCCAAATCATATGTTACATGAATCACATGAATATCTCGGGAGCAATGTTTGCCTTGCTCGGTCACGACAAAAACAAAGTTATTGCATTTGCACTTGCATAGTTAATTATTATACTTGCAATGTATCTTGATGATATTTGATTATATATTATGCCATGAGAATTTGATTATTGTTTTTATTCACTGAATCGCAACTCACCAAATCGCAACTATTTTTTAGATACTGAAGCATAGAGTTTGGACATTTTGGTGCATAAAGTTTTGCATAAAGACACATGGAACACAGGTCATCGGCTGAATTCCAAAACTCTCCCCTTGCGTCATGTACATGCATTTGATAAGAACTAGTTATGGTCACTGGTCCTGACATTAGTTAACACATGTGTACATTAAATACATATGGAATTATATATGTATGATGAATAAACCTTAATGTGTATGCATTTCTGAACATGAAATTCCATGATTTGCAACTGAAGACGATAATTACAGTTGGTTGTATCAGAAGATTCAAGCATACGCGGGGCATACGTGTAAATCCCAGTGTGTATGACATCGCAGGGCCGACGGGCAAATCCCGGATGTTGAGTGCTCTGATAGGTACTAGTTGTAGCTACGTTGTGACATTACAATTTGAGGTATCAAAGCTGATTTACAAATGAGAACAATGGATGTCACAGTTATTAGTTTGACAAATGAATTTAGAGGTTACAGTTTTGGTATCAGAGAGGGCTCAAGCATACATGGGGCAGACGTGCAAATCCCGGTGTGTATGACATCGCGGGGCTGACGGGCAAATCCCGAATGTTGAGTGCTCTGATAGGTACCGATTGTAGCATTACAGTTTATGGTAGAAAAAAAATGCTAACATTCAGTGGTATCATTGGTCATTACATTTATTAGTATCAGAGCAACATGAGTTTTGTCAAATGAAAAAGGTCGTTACATTTAGTGATATTAGAGCAAATATGAATACGGTTGTTACATCAGAGTTCTAGGCCCCCAACACAAGCTAGAGTATTTTTTATGACTAGGCAAGAAGTTGTTGTTACTCTAAAAGTTATCGCTAGTAAACTTTTTCTCCATGATTTAGAAGTTGATGTATTAATTGATCCTAGCTTCGTACATTTATTCATTTCATTAAAGATGGCATCACAATTGTGTAGTAAGCATCAACCTATAGGTTCTAACTTATGTATCAATACTCCTTTGTGAGATGCGATGATTATGGATAAGGTATGTCATGATTATGTGATTCACATTGATGACATTAAGGTGAATGATGATCAAGTACTATTGCTACTATGTGAATTTGATGTGATACAAGGTATGACTGGTCGTCCAAATATCATGCAATAGTGAATTATTTTACTAAGAAAGTTGTTTTGGAATCTCCAAATCAGACAAGGGTTGTGTTTAACGGGGAAAGGAAAATTGCACATGTATGTCTAGTTTCTGCTATCAAGGCTTTTTGCATGATTAAAGATGGTTATAAGTCATATTTGGCACATATGGTAGACACAAGGTTCACAAATGATTTACTTGAGAATATTCCAATGATAAATGAGTTTCTAGCTGACTTACTTGGCTTGCCACCTGACAAGGATATAGAATTCACAATTGAGTCAGTCCTAAAAATAACACTAATATCCATTCCACCGTATAGGATGGCTCCAGCTAAGTTGAGAGAATTGAAGGCACAATTATAAGAACTACTTGAAAAGGGATCCATCAGACCTAGTGTGTCACCTTTGGGTGCTTCAGTATTATTTGTTAAAAAGAAAGATAGGATAATGAGGTTATGTATTGATTAGAGGTAATTGAATCGGGTTACTATGAAGAACAAATATCCTTTGCCAATGATAGATAATCTATTTGACCAATTATAAGCACTCGTGTTTTCTAAAAATGAGTTGTAATTAAGATATTATCAGCTTAAAATTTCAAACCCAAATGTATGAAATATAGTTTTTCGAACTAGGTATAGGCATTATGAATTTTTGGTTATGCCATTTGGCTTGACTAATGCACCAGCTGCGTTTATGGCTGTTATTAACAAAATGTTCCAGCCTTACTTAGACAATTTGTAATTGTGTTCATTTATGACATACTAGTTTATTTAAGGAACAAAGCGGATCATTAACAACATTTAAGGATTATGCTACAAATTTTGAGAGAAAAATAGTTACTTGCTTTATAAAGGAAGTGTGAGTTCTAGATCGACCATGTGGTATTTTAAGGACATGTAGTTTCTAAAAAAGGGCAAAAAGGTGGATCTAAAAAAAATTGAAGCAATAGTAAAATGGGAAACCCCAAAAATATTGCAAAAGTCCGAAGTTTATTAAGACTAGCTGGATATTATTATCAATTTGTTAAAGGGTTCTCACTTATAGCTACTCCTTTGACTAAGTTACTTCAAAAAAATATAGCATTTCAGTGTTGTGAAGCATGTCAGAAGAATTTTGAAGAATTAAAAGATAGATTGGCATCTTCTATAATGTTAGTCATTCCTACAGGTAATTGAAGATTTATAATTTATAGTGATGCCTCATATCAAGGTTTGGGATGTGTTTTAATGCAACATGGTAAGGTAATTGCCTATACATCTAGACAACTGAAGCCTTATGAACTATCTTACCTAGTACATGACTTATAACTTGTTGTCGTTGTGTTTGCTTTGAAAATATGGACACATTACTTCTATAGATAAACTTTTTAGATATTTAGAGATCATAAGAGCTTGCAATATTTGATGAGCCAAGAAGAATTAAACATGAGATAGAGGCGGTGATTAGAACTGCTAAAAGATTATGATTGCACTATTGAAGGGAAGAAATGTAACATCCATATCTTTATTCATTAGTGTTCTCATATGAACATATTCATTACATAAAAGATTTGTAATCCCATATGAACATATGCATTAGATAAATGATCATTTAGATATGTGAATTGGATAAACATGATGATGACACTTGCACCAATGCAATTTGGACACTTAAACATATATGAAATGTTTGTATAGTTGCATGGCAAATTATCTTATGTTGTGTGCATGATATAGCATCATAAATAATGGTGTTTTAGAGCTTATTTAAAGTATAATGAGCATATGTGGATTAGGAAAAGGAAGGAGGTGATGACAGAGTGAAGAAGAGGGTCTAAAAGAGGAATATTGAACTTCCAACCAATAGGAATAAGACAACATGATTTTATCTTATAAGGGTAATTATAAAAATTAAATTGTTCATATTTTAGGATCATATTAGAGAGGCAAAATTTGAATGAGCACAAAAAATAGAAAGAAAGAAAGGAATAAAAGAAGAAAATGAAGAAGAAGGAGAGGGAGAAAAGTGAGCTAGCTTATGGGAAACCTTAAGCTTTTTTAATTTTGGCAAAAGAGGTAATTGATTTTATCTTCTTCCTATATGAAATTCCTCCCTCGTAACATGTTAAACATGCATAATGAAGAAAAATTATGGAGTATTTGAGGTAGAGCTAGTGTATGAAGGTTAAAGCTTAAAAGAAATAAGAGCTAATTGTGTTGGTTTTATTGTTAGAGCAGATTTTGTACCCACGATTTCATAACCCTAAAAGAGGAATTTGGGAAAGTGTAAAATATGAAAGTTAGAGCTTTTTGCCCCATTTAAATGTATGTAAAATAGTTTTCCTTAATTCAATATGTGTGAGGAGATATGGTTCCTTCATTAGGGCTCATTCACAACCAACTGAAATCTCCTCAGTCTTTCTATTTTCATGTATGTTGATGACCTTATATGTTAATTTAGACAAAGTGAAAAATAAAAGGTTTATATCCCCTCTAAATTTTTGTGAACCAGCTTTCCTTAATTTATTGTGGAAAGAGATATGGCTCATTGATTATGACTGACCCTGAACCCAATGAAACCTCTTCAGTCTTTTAATTTTATTTTCCAAGAATTTGATGGCCATAAAATCAGAATTGATGATGACCTAAACTTGAAAGTTGTATATTAATGTCTGATTTACATATTGCAAAATATTTTTGCCAATTTAGCATGGTTGATGACATATTTCCCTTTCATTGAGACTAATTATCAACATGTTAAAAACCTGCTCTCCCTAAGATTGGTCATTTGTTTTGGTGACTTTATAAACTAAATTAGACAATGAATAAAACATAAAAATTTTCCTTTATGTCTTTTGTATCTTTTAAGTAAATCAGTTTTTCAATTAGATTTTTACAATTTGAGATGTGGACAAGATTGTAAGACCTACTCAGACTGAGATAACATTGAAATAGGATAACATTCAAAAATTTACCACATTTTCTATATGATTTATATTCACCTGAAATTTGACTATGTTATATCACTATGTGTCTGGTTTATTTGAAAAAAAATCAAGTCACTTGGATAAGTATAGTAAGAGTTATTATGGTTAGACTCTAGCAAGGTCAAGCTGCCATATAAGGAAAACATGCGTAAACACTAGGTTTACTTGCATGGAACAAGCCCGTAGTTGCATACCAAACATTCATAATCATTTTGACATACTTATAAACATGTATGTATCGAATGTTAGGATCTAACACTTTGAGAAAGTCCAAAAGAGAGGACCAAACCTAACATAAAGTTTGGTTGCATCAAAAGGTGAGTAAAAGACATAATTAAATTCTAATGTATATGTGTGATGATTTTATGACATGATTATGTTCTATTACATGTATATGTGATTGAATTGTGACATTTTAC
This sequence comes from Omphalea diandra, assembly GCA_949677035.1. Classification (NCBI taxonomy): domain Eukaryota; kingdom Viridiplantae; phylum Streptophyta; class Magnoliopsida; order Malpighiales; family Euphorbiaceae; genus Omphalea; species Omphalea diandra. The sequence goes on from CATIWR010248180.1 coordinate 5,496, forward strand.
ATATGAATACAAGTCAATTGAGAAGTATACGGTCTTAATGCTTACTTGGTATACCATTGTGAATGAACACTTACAGATGGAACTAAAAGGATGTCGTGATCAGCTTGTCAAACACCTGCAAATCACTTGAAAAAAATGGACCAATATGTCCTATTGGCACATGTTATTATTAAATGATTCACTTGTTATATTGTGGCTAGCACAATTAAAGGTTACTTGAATCACATGAATTCTTGAGAGTAGTGTTTGCCTTGCAAGGTCACAACAAAAATCAATCTATTACATTTGTACTTGCATAGTCAATTCTTATCCTTGAAATATTTCCTAATGATATTTATTTTTTGGTTGTATCATAAGAATATGATTATTGTTTTATTCATTGAGTCGCAACTCACCAAATAGCAATTATGTTCTTTAGATACTAAAGTATAGGATTTGGATACTTTGGAGCTTAGAGTTTTGCATATAGACATATGGAGTATAGGTCATTGGTTGAATTCCAACTCTTTCTCTCTCTCTCTCTCTCCTTATGTAATGTACATATATCTAGATAAAAACAAGTTTATGTTCACTAGCTTTAACATTAGTTAACATATATTTACATTAAATACATGTTTGTTTGTGCTTGTATGGCAAATCAACCTTTATGCATATGTAATTTTCGACATGAATGCCATGATTTATAAATGCAAATAGTCGTTACATTGTTCAACATAAATTTCCTCCTCAATGAGACCATTCAAAAATGCACTTTTAACATCCATTTGAAAAAGTTTAAAATTTATATGACATGCATATGCTAAGAGAATCCTAATGGTCTATGATCTTACTACGGGGGCATAGGTTTTATCATAATCAATACTTTTCTTTTAGTTGTATCCCTTTTCAACCAATTTAGCTTTATTCCTAGTAATGAACCATTGCTCATCTAACTTATTATTAAACACCCATTTGCAACCTACAATAGAGTGTTCCTTAGGCCTAGGAATAAGTTACCATACTTTGTTTCTCTCAAATTGGTTGAGTTCCTCTTGTATAGCAATCACCTAACTCTTATCATCAAGAACTTCATCAACTAATTTTGGCTTGAATTGAGAAACAAATGCAAGATTATTATCTAATGCATGAAGTTGAGATCTAGTACTTACTCCTTTAGATGTCTCGCCAATGATTAGATCCTTTGGGTGATGTTTGGAGAGTCTCAAATCCTTGGGAAGATCTTGAGCTAGAATTTCTACTTGTTGTGGTTAATATTCCTCAACTTCTTTTAATGATTTGTTATCTTTAAGATTAATCACTAATTCTTTTAGAGTTGAATCTAGCTTTAATTTTTCAAGGTCATCTATAAGAATATTAACAAGAGAACCTTTCCCAATATCAAGTTTACTAGATTCATCAAACACAATGTTCATTGACTCTTCAACAATCATAGTACTTTTATTAAAAAACCCTATAGGCTTTACTAGAGGTGAAGTAGCCTAGAAATACACCTTCATTTATCTTAGAAGTAAAATTTCCAAGGTCATCCTTAGTTTTTAAAATGTAGCATTTGCACCCAAAAACTTTAAAGTATGAAATCTTAGGTTTTCTACCATTCCAAAGCTCATAATAAGTTTTATTGAGAATAGATCTTTTGAAAACACGATTAGCAATATAACAAGAAGTATTGATGGCTTCGACCTAAAAGTAATTAGGCAAAAAATACTCATTGAGCATAGTTCTTGCCATCTTTACTAATGTCCTATTTTTCCTCTCTACAACACCATTTTGTTGTGGTGTTCTAAGAGTAGAAAAATTATGAGAAATCTCAAAGTAATAGGTTTCAAAAGATTCATATTTGAAATTATTTTCCATGGTCACTCCTTATAGAAGAAATGAAGTAACCTTTTTTCATTTTGAACTCTTTTTGCAAAACTTTTAAAAGTATCAAAAGTGTCATTCTTATGAGCTAGAAAAGACACCCAAGTAAACCTAAAGTAATCATCAACTATAACAAATGCATAATGTTTCCCACCTAGACTAGCATTCCTAGTAGGTCCAATTAAGTCCATATGGATAAGTTGAAGAGGTTTAGATGTACTTACAACATTCTTAGTTTTGAAGAAAGTTTGGTGTTACTTCCCTATTTGGTAATGTTCACATGTCTTGTCCTTGAAGAATTTTAGCTTGAGAAGACCTTCCACTAGCTCTCCTTTTGATAGGCTTTATAGGAGCTCCATGCTAGCATGACCAAGTCTTTTATGCCAAAACCAAGCTTTATTGTTAAGAGACACAAGACACTTGAAGGATTGGTTAGCCTAATTTTCTAAGTCAATTAGATAGGTATTGCCTCTCATTTCACCCTTAAAGATTACCTTCTTATCTACCAAAGTGGTAACCTGACATTCTCTAAGGTTAAATGTGACTTTATTACTTTTATCATAAAATTGACTTACACTTGGCAAATTACGTTGTAAACCATCAACTAAAAGAACATTGTCAATAAGTGAATAACTATTCTTACCAATTGTTCTAATGCTAATTACCTTACCCTTAGCATTGTTCCCAAAAATGGAATCACCACCTTCCTTTTATTTTACGGCTATGAATAGCTTCTTATTACTCATCATATATGATTTGAGCATCTACCATTCACATGCCAATCATTGTCTTCATTGGTGGCTACCATACATTCCTACACACCAAAAACAAATCACCTTTGTTTAGGTACTCAAGCATACTTAGGTCCTTGGGGGTTAGGTCTTAAAGGGTCCTAAAATTTGAGGTGAGCCTTTCTAATATAACAAAAAATATTTATGTGACCAAACTTCATATAATAGTGACATTGGAACTTAGACTTGTAAGTTTTTCTCCTATACAAAACTTTATGAGTGGCTTTCTCATACCATAATGGCGAGAATGTAAGCATATGCAATAGAAGAGAATTTTTTGTGTGTGCCAAGGTAAGCATGTTTCTTATTGTAGATGAATACATTATTAGCCTTTTGAGGCTTAGGCTTTGAGCCTTAAGATGCCTTCCCCTTGCCCTTAGGCATAGGTAGCTTAGTGTTAGGAGCACTCTTCCTCCCAATTACCTCAATACTAGATGTTTAAGGTGTTGAAGCTCTATTAAAAGTTGTGAGATAGGGTGTAGATGAAGATGAGGCTTCATTAAAGCCTAGACCATGTCTTTCTAGAGGAGGTCTCTGAGATATAATTAATGTATCTAAAGTTTCCTTCCCTTTGTGAAACTTAGAAATAGAATTTTTAAGCCCAATTACTTCCCTTTTTAAGGTATCATTTTCCTTTCTCAAGGATTTTAGAGAAGAAGAAGATTTAGTAAGACTCTCAATAGATTTTTTGAGTTCTTCATTTAAGTCCTCGACTCACTTACAAGCTTATTTAATGAGTTAAACTCATTTTCCAGTTTTGAGCATTTCTTTTTGCAAGTTTTCATTTGTATGCTTGTCACATCTCAAAGTAAGAGCTTCTAGAAGCTCATCATCTATATCATCATATGCATCATAATTTTCACTATAATAGGTTAAAGAACTTACCTTATTATAAAAGTCTTCTTGTGCCATGAAACATATATTTGCTACTTCCTCCTCTTCATCCTCCTCATTAGAGTTGTCATCCTAAGTGGCTTTGAAGCTTTTCTTATTTTCTTTGTCCCTTTTTTTCTTCTTTTTTAACTTAGGCCATTCATATTTAATGCAGCCTTGCTTGCCACACTCATAGCACATTACTTCATTCTTTTTTTCTTTGAGGTTAGGAGATGACTTCTTAAAGTTTCTTGTATCCTTTCGTCTTATTATCAGCTCTTTGGTTCTTCTATAAAGCATGACCAACTCCTCCTTTTCTTTTTCATTATCATCATCATTTAAGACATCTTTCTACCTCTTTGTCTGTAGTTGAGGATTTAAGGGCCAATGTATTTTTTTTCTATTTTGTCATTCTTATCCCTTTGTCCTATCATCTTCTTCATTTCCTCATCCTTTTTTAAGGTTAGCTCATGATTAAGAAGCTTGTCTATGAGGACATATTTTGGCACTTTTCCAATTTTTGGATTTGACTCTTAAATACTACACACCTTTGAACCAAACTGTTCAAAAGGTAAAGATTTGAGTATTTTGCTGTTTACCTTATGATTGGTGAGTGTTGTTCTGACTTTCTTCATATTTGTGACAATGGATAGGAGTTTATTCATCATATCGATGATGTTTTCATTTACTTTCATCATGAATAGCTCTTATTCTATCAAATCCATCTCTAATCTACTAGACTTCACCAAGGTTGTGCCTTCATGATAGTTCTCCAAAGCTTTCCAAATTCCATAATCAATGAGGTAGTGTTGTACTTTGCCAATCTTCTCCCTTGACAAGGAGCTAAGAAGAATTACCATTGTTCTTTTGTTCCTTCTATTTGATCTTCTATGAGCTTCTACCTATTCCTCCTTTGGGATTGACCACCTTGGTAAGAGGCTTCCATTCTTTTGCAACTATATTCCAAAGATCCACCACATAATTGTCCAAATATATGTTTATCCTATACTTCTAATGCATATAGTCATATCTATCGAAGTATAGCTTAAGATCGGTATGAATTCCTTTTTGTGTCATTTGTCTTGACTCACACAATTAAGGATTTCAATGAGACTTTGCTTTGATACCACTTGTTGGCCCTTGAGCACTTGAAGGGGGAGTTGAATTGGTAAGAAATTTAAAAATAGAGAGGAAAGTAATGAAAGATGGATATAGAAGAAGTAGGAGAAGAGATGAAGACATAATATTTTATAATGGTTTGAGTGTTAACTAACCTTATGTCCACTCCCCAATTCTTCACAATTGGGTATTCGACTAACACTAAATGGTGTTTTCAAGCTCACACCAAACTTGTACACTTTGTGTTTTATGGCTCACACACAACCTTATAACTTGTGTTTCAAGGCTTACATAAAAACCACTTAAGTGTTTTCCTAAAAGCTCACGCTTAACCTATTACAAAACCAGGTTAACTCTCAAACCCAATTACAATGGGGTTTAATGCTTACACCTAACAATACCAACTCACATATAAGAATTAAAGTTGAGAAATAAAGTTGTAAGAGTTTGGTTATATTTAATGTTATTCTCTTGCATTCATGTTTATTTGGTGGAGTATTTATAGGCAATAACCACCAAAGAGACATTATAAAGAAACTATGTCTAAATCTCTAAAACATGCTAGGCAAATCTTATATTAAATGTCTGCTAGACAAATTTCACTAACGGTCATTCACATTCATAATTTCTCTTCTTGCACTAAATTTGTTGAAATTGCAATAGAGAACCCCATTTGTATTTAATGGCTTGTCCATGTGACACACTATCATTGGTCTTTCAAGAAAAATAGTCATTATGTTCTTCCAACCAAACAAAAATTAAGATTGCATGTTACTTTTTTCTTGGATGCAATTGGCACCGCGAATCTGTATGTTTGATAAGGAAAAGTTACTTTATTAAGTTACGATCTCAAAGGCTATTTCACACTTATGAATCTTGATATACTAACGGTTATCTTGGACACTTGGCAAGCTCTAGTTATGGACTTGGTTCCCTTTAGGTAACTCTAAAAGTTGCGATCGCAATCATGGATGCGATAGCCACCATGAATCTAACTATTTAAACTTCACAGCTTTCTTGGTAAGGTCGCGAGTGTGATTTGCTCTGTGAATTCATATGAACCAAATCCATTCATCCTTTCACAATATTGTGGCCACAAATTTAAGATTCTTAATCGTAAATTAGGATGTCTTTCATAATGCTTGAGACTTAGACTCTCATTCAACTTTCAATGCAAACCTATATTAAAAATTATAAAATTAATAATTAAAATTGATGTTGGAACATATTAATCTATATTGTCAAGATCAAAAGAGAGTTTTGACTTAGGTTTGACCAATCTAGTCCAACAACATATATGTTCAAGTGCCCTAAATGCAATGGTGCAAGTGTCATCATCTTGTTTATCAAAGTCACATATATAATGACCATTTATCCATTGCTCATTATAAATCATTTATGCAATGAATAGGTTCATATGATAATGCTAATGAATAAAGATAGGGATGTTACACATAATTCCATCAATGTTTAAATCAAGCAAGAACATATATATGATTCAATGGCAATAAACACATAAAGATGGAGAATAAGATATGATCATATGACATTAAAGTGAGATGCAAATTACACTTAAAGGCTGGTAAAGGCCTTGGGCAAGGGCTTAAAAACACCAATTTAGGGTATTTAGATTGTTGAATCCTCCTCCATGATGCTCCAAAAGAGCTTGAGCATTCTAAAGGTGCCCTTGGTTGTGGATAAAGCTAAGATACTAAAATGAAGGAAGGTGAACATTACTAGGCCAAGAAACACTTTGTGATGCATTAGAGATAAAGTTAAATAAGAAACAAGGATTATAAAGTCATGAACTCCTACCTTTTACCATGATTTGAATCACCACATGAAGAGGAGTAGATGATCAAGCTAGTGAGCTAGTCACCTCTCCTCGATGGCAATGACAAAGTTTACAATGTATGCACAAACAATAAAGTCATGGGATCCTTAGGAATGCAAATCCCTTATTCATATCATGTCTATACTAAGGGAAACATAAATACAATAGAAGAAGAAGAAGAAAAGCATGAGAAAATATAAATCCATTAAAACATAAATTTAAACTTTCCATTTCTTTTATCCTTTCTCCACCAAATTAAAAGTATGAGGGTCATAGGTGTGAAAACCTGACCTCATTTAGTATTTTGAGCTCATAAAGAAACCCATTGAAACCTTAAAAGTGAAAAGAAAATGAATGAGAAAAAAGAAAATAAAGTCTACTGCTCCTTAGTCAAAGTGGGTTGCACAGACCATTAAAGGGTTTGTACAACCCACTCAGTGGTCTACATACATAAATAGGTATGTACATACTATTGAAACCTACTGCTCCTTAGTCAAAGGGGGTTGCACAAACTATTAAGGGGTTTGTACAACCCATTCAGTGGTCTACATACATAAATAGGTATGTATAGACTATTAGGATTGGATTTTATAAAATGAAAAGAATAAAAAAAGGGGAATAAGGATAAAGAATGCAAATGCCTTTGATGCTCTTTTAGTTTGTCTTACTCTTAAAGACACCAAGTATTGAATAATTCTCTAAAAGTCCTAAGGAATAATGCAAAGTTGAAGGTTTAAGGTTGGATACTACCTTGGATCTTAGAATGAGTGGCTTAAGTATTAGGGTTTCTATATGAAGCAATTTTGGCAAAGTAGCACTAGGTCAAAGAGCCTATTCTTCCTCTCTCAAATGAAGGAATATTTATAGAGAGTGATTAGGTGCACTTGAGCCAAAATGCTCAGGTCACATCTAATACTTAGTTCTTAGTAGATATGATCAAGAAATGTTCTGAAATTAGGGTTTTTAGGTTGTGTGTAAAGCTAAAAAGTTAGTTGTACAGACTTGAGGTTAGTTGTATAGCCATGTAGTAGTCAATGGTCAACTATTCTAAAATCTTCCTTCTACTAAAGTTGGAGGCTTGGCTATACAACCAAGTATATAGGTTGTACAATAATCTAGAGGCTATATAGTGGTTTGTTTAGATTGGGCTTGCTATGTTTTATGGATTTAGTTTAGGCTTGATTCAAGGTCCCTCCCAAGTCTTATTCCTTAAGCCGATTGTTATTATACATTCATATCCTTAAAAGTGTGATGGTTAATATCTTATAAAATTAGAAAAAAGTTTTAGTTATCATTGGTAAATCACATCATCACACAAACAAATGTACACTTATTCTATCATTTAGTTCTAACACAGTATGGAAGCACAACATTACGTCGGATTCTAGTCTTAAGTGAACATCAAGAAGACATGATAGATCCTTTATCACACTTAATTGGTTCTAACCTCAATAGTTCTTATATCATCTTGTCTCTTAGCTTTGATTTTATATATATATATATATATGAAAATGGATTTAGACTTATGATCAATCCTCCACAATTGCAGGTGATTTATGTAATTAAGATGAATGATTCCATGAAATGGTTATAAGTTATTAGACTTAATACTTGTTTAGGGGACCTTAGGCCTCCTAAACACCTAATGATGGCACACCCCAAAGGCAAGTCATGAGAGAATGGGATTAGAGCACCTAGGTTTATAAGGTGTGTTTATGACTGCTAAAAACTAGTGTTTGGCCATGTATAGGCAGTAAGTAGATAAGGTAAGGTGGTTTAAGATGGTAAAATTACCATTTTGTGCATTCTAGATAGCGGTTAGCATGAGACTCAAAGATTCCCAAATTGGACTGACCAAAATCGAAAATCTACAATGTGACTAGTAAAATACTTAAATCGAACCATACAAATCTTTTAAATAGGATGGTATCAGAGATTTTATATTACCCAAATCGAGAACCGGACTGAACTGTATTATAACTGTCCTGTACCAAAAAATCGAATTGAATTATATATATATATATATATATATATATATATATATATATATATAAAGTATTTTAATTATTAACTATAGTAGTTAACTCGCTCAATTAGTATATACTATTAATAATTAGACTATTTACTAATTATTAATTAGTAGTAAACATTAAAAAAATTTAAATCTAATATTTAATGTTTAAGTTATTAATATAATTTATTAAATTATCACTTATTTATTTAAGTCTTTGAATGGTAAAAAGTGAAATTGCAAAATTTATTTTATTTTGTTTATAAATATTAATAATGTAAAGTTTAATTTTAATAAATTTAAATAATTAAATACCCAAACTGGTACCGAATTGAACTCAATCGTCCCAAAAGAAACGAAGAACCAAGTTGAACTGTCCCAAATTTTAAGGGATCAAAATGAATCAAATTGGATAAAAAATTAAGGACGGTACTGGTTCTCCATTTTTAGAATCTTTGAAATTTTGGTTTGGTCATAGAGATTTTAAATTCTCCAAACTGGATTGAATCGTGCTCACCCTTAATTCTATATCGTGTTTAGCCTAAAGCACTTTGGCTTTTTGAACTTGAAGTTTGGCCACTAAAAGTCCTCTTTTTTGCTTAATTACCATTCACTTGCACATTCTATCTTGATGGTCAAAAGTTTATGCCTAGCAACGTTAGGCAGCCAAAAAATGTCCTAAAGTCTACCAAAATGCATGTTTCAAACTATAATACTTATGGAAGCTTTACTTCCAACCCTTTCTTCCTTCCTCTAAGACACTTTAAACACCAACTTTAGACATCTTAAACACATCTTTATCATGTCATTTAGATGTACATTAGGCACACATTATGTAGGCATTAAGTAAACATAAATAACATCATGATAATGTAGCTATGTGCTAAACCATACATCAAAACAATGCAAATATATATCAAATCTTACAAAGACTCTCTTCTAAAAGTGTCATGATACCTTATGGGCTACATATCTAGGTTGGCGATGAAAACTAGCATTAGCTTTAAATGGAAGACAATGTGTAAGAATACATAGTTTGCCAACATGACAAAAATAATGGGCAAAAAGTTATAGTCTTATTGGAACCATTACTAGTCCTAAGCGATCCTTGGGAGAGCATGCCTTTAGATTTGACCACAAATCCACAAATGGGAGAGCTAGATGGAATTTTGGTGATTATTGATAGATTTTTGAAATATGCCACATTCATCCTAATAAAGTATTATATGGTTGAAGACATAGCTCGAGCATTCTTTATGCATGTGGCGAGATTATTAGGGTGTTTTAAAAAGTTTTATAAGTAATAAGGACACTCACTTTATAAGGTCCATTTAGTCAAAATATTTTGCTTGTTAGGCTCTTGTTTATACATATCAACCAACTATCACCCTCATATGGGCAAGCAAATGGAGAGGTTTAATAGCCTATTGGAGGATATTTGTGTCCTTTCGTGAATTCTAGCCCAAAAAAATTTGGGTTCTTTACTCGATGTTACACCAATTTATTTTAGTTCATAAAAGAGCACTATTACTAATAAAAGTCACTTTGAATTGTCACAAGTCAACAACCATCATTGTTGCATACAGTTGATGGTCTTTATACTAGTAGGAATCCTAATAATGAAAATTGTCACAAGTCAACAAAGCATGGAACGTTACACAAGAATGGGGATATAATAATGAAAATTGTCTACATACCTAAAGATACGAAGCGAATGAAGAAATATGCAAGCCAAGACTTCATACCCTAAATGAAACTACAATTAGAATAATTATGCATCCTCAACAAGTGAGACATGAGATTAGTGTAAAAATGTGAAGGTCATGTCCTAATTATTGCTAAAGTTAGGAATGTTAGTTGTAAGATTGATTCCACCAAAGTGGATGGTTGTTCATCCCATCTTCCATATTAGTAGATTGAAACCATATCATTTGGATGATATAGACATAAGCAGAAATGAATAATCCAAATCCTCCATTATGAATAAACCACCACCAGGAAGGGAAATCATGAAGATCATTGGAAATAGAATTATAATGGCCTATTATAGTTAGTATAAATAATAGTTAGTATAAATAATACTTAGTGAAGTGGAAAGACCTTAAAGAAGAATAGAATAGTTGGAAAAAAAAAACTTGGCGCTTTTTACATACAAGATCAGAGAGTATATCAATTCTAAACTCTTCTATAAATGCTAGAAGACCTTATAGTAATTTAGTGAATGAGGTCATCAATCGTTTTAGTAGGGGAAAGTGTCACAAGATAAACTTTTGTAATTTATAAGCACATAAAAATCATTTTTTATTTAATTAAATTTTGGCTATTTTAGAGGAAGTACCCCTCAAATAATATAATGTCTACTACTATCATGTTTGTATATGCTTTTACCACTCTTTAAGGGTCAGTGACAGGTTGCCTAGGACTCTTGCCTAGACTTGGCCACTAACGAGGTGGATCTCTAGCCTATGCTGAATAGTTTCCCCTTGCCTATAAGGGATCCACCAATGAGTCATGAAATGTATTGTTTGTCCATGTTAATAAAAGAAGTGTCCATATAAATAAATTGTTTTGTGTTATGTGATTACTTTGTCTTATACTTTGTGGTTACCTAGCTTTGTGCTTATATTTATCCTATGTTGTTATAGTGGCTTGAATTATAACTTTGGTTTTGTTTATATTGTTGAAAGCCAACTCTTATACTGATTATGAATCGTTTGTTTGATAGATATCTTGACAAGAACTATCAGTCACTAAAGGGTGTTCCTAATAGAGACTACGTGATCTTAAGTGCCGTTGAGGAATTAGGCCCATGAGAATAAGAATGGCATCTTTGTTTGTTCCATATCTTTTTTCATCTTCAAGTTGGATGTCACATTAGAAATCATAGTAGATGAGCTACCAACATATGACACTTAGCACAATAAAAGTACATATGTATATGGTGGAAACACAATAGATAATGGTTAGGAATTGAGCTAGTCTTTACCTTTAATTTTTTAACACAATAATCGATGTCTCGAAGTACATCAAAGACATATACTAATTGCAACAACATTAGCCAAACAAATGTATAAGCATGCATAAAGAATGCTTAATAACTATTGATGTATCAACGTTCTTATATAAGCACTTTGATAGATTAATAGTTATTGAGTTATTTTCGTCGGTATACTTATTTGTGATTAGATAAAGTGCAATATTTCTATTATACTGATAATTGGTATAATTGATTGATTCATTCATTTTACCATTCGCATCAATAGTAATTTGAGTCATTATATTAGCAGTTCACTAGTGCATTCAAGTTGTGAATATGTTGTTTCATAGTACTTGATTTAAAAGTAGAGTTATTCACTTGCTTTGTTATCTACTACGTGCTCCCATAATTTGAAAATTGTTAACCTCTCAATTTTATCTTGAGTTAAGACAATACATCTATTAATCTATAATAGAAGAAAAAGAGGAGAGACAAAACTATCTCGAGTTTTGGATATCTTGATAATCTAGTCATCTCTTGTTTTTCTGAGATACTATCAAAATAATCATCTTATCCTCTTGATTCTCCAATCACCAACATAGTATAATCACTCGCAAGTAAAATTTCATTCGTGGCATGAAAATTTGGGTGTCCATATTATGTATCTAATTAAACTAATAAAGTTAATTTAAGCATTTTAGACATTGACTCCAATTTAAATAGAGAAATGAAGAATGTGTAAAATTTTTTTGTATAATTTATATATTTTATTATGTAAACTACCTAGTTCTATTGCAATAAGTAAATATATATATATATATATATATATATATATATATATATATATATATATATATATATATATTGTACAGAATTGGAGATAGAAAACCGTATCTCAAGCCAAGAAGCAGGTGAATTTGCCAACCAAATCAGGCGGAGCATTCAATCCCGCACTGTCCTCGTTCCTATCGACCAGTTTCGTTTCCCGTTCTCTATATATTTTAAGACCCCGTTGCACACTCTGCTCCTCTCTCTCTCTATAATATCAATCGGATCTCGGTTTTTGGCTTTTTGGGTTTCAAAAATGGAGGCCACATTGCCTGTGTGCAAATATGTTTTTTCTTCAATAACTCCAGTAAGTTTCCTTCTTTCTGCATATTTGCTTTTTGGGATTTTTGTTTTATTTGTTAAGAGTCATTTTCATGTTATGGACGGTAATGGGTTTACTTTCCTCTGTTCGTTGAATTCCACACATCTTTATTAGTCATCTGTTTTCTTCGGTTCATTGAATTGCTCTTGGTTCTATTTCTTTGGGTTGCAACGTAAGTCGTTGTACATAAAACTTCGTGCTTGAAGCGTGTGCCATCTGTATGCTGAAATATTTTATTCAATTAATGAAGGGTTTATTCATGGGGAGAAGTAGAGGAATTCGGAGTTCCCATTGTAGCTTTATGGCGGCAAGTGGAGTTAACTTTCCAAGACAAAGAGTTTGTGCTGCCCGAGGTAGCCATAAAGCTAAGAACATTAATGGGGGTGTTCTTGGGGCGACATGCCGTGCTGATAAGATTTTGATAGCAAATAGAGGAGAAATTGCTGTTCGTGTTATTCGCACTGCTCATGAACTGGGGATCCCGTGTGTTGCTGTTTACTCGACCATTGACAAAGATGCACTTCATGTCAAATTGGCTGACGAATCTGTTTGCATAGGTGAAGCACCAAGTAGTCAGTCGTAAGTGGTTGCAGCTTCCTTTGCTTCTTCTTCTTCAACCATAACATTTCAATTCATGTGATCTTTGTCGTCTTTTCTGTATCAGCAGTGTAATTATTCTCTGCAGCTTTTTTCACATGTATCAAAAGGCCTCTTATTTAATTTTTTTTTTTTGATAAAATAAGAACTTGTCCCCCACTTTTTGCTCAGGTAGTTGAAGGGTGGTGCTTTGATAGAGGTCATAGGTTTGAGCTTTTAATGTATCGCACTCTAAAAAAATGTATGAAATTTTAAATAGCTGAGGTTATGGAAAGAGAATGAAGCAGGGACAGAAAACAATTCCCAATGAGCTTCCTCAGGAACTAAGATGTGTAATTTTATAATCTGTCTTACGATCCAATGAAATAATCTTAACTACGCCTGAATTTGAAACCCATAGCATGTGGAATTTGCAAAATAATTTTCACATCCCTCTGTCCACTTGTTATGATATCATGACACTGATCTTTCTATGTGCTTACTGCATTATTTTTTTGTCTGTTTGAAGTCCAAAACATAGTACGTATGTTTTGAAGTGAATGCCATCCTTGGAATCAATTACTACCAAATGTTCAGTTAATTTTTATTTTGTGGGAATAAAGATGAGAATTCTTTGACGTAAGAGATAGGAAAACCTTTTAGAAATTCCAAAGAACTATCAAACTTGAGAACCTCTGTATCTTCTATTATGCCTTGTAGGTGCGTAATTGTCACTAAGGCTAACAAGACCTGGTCACATTATTATTGCACTGTCTATCTGAATAAAATGATAGATACTGTGCAAGATGTTATTTAAATGTATCATGGCCACTTGTGGACATTGAATTAGCTCAAGAGTCCCATGGTACCAGTGGATTAGGGATTGTCCAAACCATGTGTTACTTATTGGTTCCAATATTGTTTTTCTTTTTTCCCCCTCTTTTTTCTTTTGTTTGAAATAGAAAACACAATTTGGTTCTTCAACTGTCATTTAATTCCTTATTAGTTGGCTTTAAATGCACTTATGTTGCAAGTCAGGATGGTATTGGAAAAATGGATATATTTTACTTTGAACTGCATTTCAACAGGTACTTATTGATCCCAAATGTTTTATCAGCTGCTATCAGTCACAGTTGTACAATGTTACACCCTGGATATGGCTTCCTTGCTGAAAATGCAGTATTTGTTGAAATGTGCAGAGAACATGGAATCAACTTTATTGGGCCTAATGTAAGTAGAAATCAAGAAATTTATTGTACAAAAGTGTGAAAATTTTCCTTTTATTCCCTACTAGTTGGTTATTGTGAAGGGAGCGAATAATTTCATAGGCATTCTCCAGTCTCAATTTAGAATGACTTGGAGTCGATATTAAATAAATGTTTGTTAGAACGTATCCGAATAAAACATAATATAATCAAATCATAGTTATTAAAGGCAAGGCGCGCACTAAGGTGCAAAGGGGTCCTAGAGTCTATGCGCAAGGTGCAGGCGTGTGCCTGAGTGACATGAGATGCAAAAATGAAAAATTAAAAAAAATTAAAAATTTTATCATTAAACTGCTAGCAAGGTGATATAATCTTATAACTATTAATATTCAATACACATAAGCAATAACAACAAAAAAACACATACACAAAGAAAAAAGAAAACTTAATAAAGGTTTCAAATCCTAAAGACGCAAGGCTCCTAATCTTCCTAAAATTGTTTCTTCTTTTTCTGTTCGTCAGCAACTTCTTCTTCTTCTTCCTCTTCTTCTTCTTCTTCTTCTTTTTGGCTAGAGCAGGCTTTCTTCCTCTTCTTCTTTTTTTTGGCAATTGTCTTCTTCTTCTTCTTCTTTTTCTTCTTCAGTTAGAGCAGATCCCTTTCTTGCCCTAACTTTCTATTTTTTTTTTTCTTTTTTACTGATGGAGCAGATTTATTTTTTTCTTTCTCTTATTTTTTCTTGAAATAATCAAGTGTGGTAAGGTCTACCAAAAGTATTTTTTAATTTTTAGTCAATGGTTCAGATTTACTCACACATAAAACAAAAAAACAAAAAAAAACAAATATGTAAAGATTATCACAAAGGAGCGCCTTTAGGGCGCCTCACCTGAGGCCCAAGGCGGGCGCTGTGACCAAGGGCGCCCCTTTGTAACAGCGCCTGCCTTGGGCTTTCTAAGGCACAAAGGCTAGCGCCTGGTGTGCCTTGCTCCTCGGGCACGCCTTTAACAACTATGAATCAAATTAAATTCAATTGAACCATGAAATGTTTCTGCCTTCCAGAACACCTAACCTGTTTATGAGGTGGTCATAAGTATGGTCTGGATGAGTTGAAAAACTCCAGACCATAAGTATGGTCTGATGAGTTGAAAAACTCCAGACCATACGTATGGTCTGATGAGTTGAAAAACTCCAGTTTTTTACTGCCCCAGTAAACACAATGCAATTGTAGCTACTAGCGATGGATAAATCAATTTGCATCAATATCTATGCAGGTGGTATGTGTTATGAAATGACAGGCATATGACGTTTGCACATTTAGTTATAATAAAAGTTGAGTAGTATATTTTCATATGTACTTAAGCATGGGTAGTTATCCAGTTGTGTCAGAAGTTACCAAGTTGTTTGAAGTTATTTTGTGGGATCAGTTATCCATTTTCTAGGATTAAGCTATTGTGTCAGTTATTACTACTCTATGTATTGAAATATGAATGTGCAGATCAGGAAGTGAAGTAGCATTTTGTCCAGAAATTGCATTTTCCTTGTGAGATCTTAGGATTCTCTTTGATGAGGGATTGTTAGGTTGTCTCCTGTAACAATTTCTTTGTTTTTCAACTAATCCAAATTTTGGGACCATAGCAGTATGATATGATTCATGTTCCTTCGCCCCCCCCCCCGAAAAAAAAAAGAGGGGTGAAAGGTGTTGGGTTGGGGGGGGTGGGGGGGGGGGGTGGGGGGGGGGGGGGGGGGGGGGGGGGGGGGGTTGGGTGGGGGGGGGGGGGTGGGGGGGGGGGGTTGAGTGGTTTTTGTGTGTTGGTTGTGATTTTTTTTGTTTTAT
>CATIWR010248248.1:0-16773 GCA_949677035.1 Omphalea diandra
AGCTCTTGGAATTACTTACGTGCCCCTTTTTTTTGGTTCACGGTGCCCTATTAATTAAGAGTAGTAGTCAGATGTTGATATAATATTTTGTCCCCCTTTTTTTCAAGTGATAAGTTTCACATACAGTATGAAGGTGAAAAAAGAAAGAGATAAGCTTTTTCCATGTATAATTGATTGGTCCTTAATTGATCAATTTTCTTCCTTTCCTTTGTTACCAATTTTAACGATCTTGTGACTAGATGAGGTAATGTTAGAAATTCAAAGATGTCTGAATTTCATAATTAATCTTGTCTAAATCTAAGGAGGACTGTAAAAATTTATCTTGTCCATGATAGGGTTAATTATAAATTTTAATTTTTTTATACAATAGTTTTTAAGCTTATATGATTATATAATTGATCAAAAGAGTTGCTTACGACACTGATATTAACCAAGGTGGTAAATCCAAAATTGAATTTTTAAAATTGGTCAAATGTATAGCATAGAAGAAATGACTGTCATATAAACTGATTATATGCTAGAAAGCTGAAGTTTAGCTTTCACTTTTAATCTTGATTCTGATAATGTCTCATTCCCGATTAGGTTACTATTCATGTAATCTTCTTGAGGTACCAATTAATTTTTTTTAGTCCATTTGATTTGTTTATATCGTCAGCTTTTTATCACGATTTAAGCCTTTATGTCGCTCCTTCATCCATAAAATCAGGCTTTTTTTACTCCTCTTATGTGGGAACCACATAAATCTTGCATTTTCTATAAATTGGCTAGCTTCTTCCTCCTTCTCATACTCAACAAAAATCCCTTTGAAATAGAGAGATATGGAAGCAAATTCATTTCTTTTAGGCCAAGCCTTACTAATATCTTTTCTGATTTTCCAATTCCCAACCCACATAAATTCTAGACCACTACACACCAACTCAAGCACTCAATACATAAGAACATCTTGTAGCAACACGACCTATCCGAGATTGTGTTACCACTCCCTCTCAATATATGCAAGCAAAATCAAGAGCAATCCAAAACTACTAGCCAATACTGCCCTTAATGTCACTCTTAGAGCCACCAAATCAACATCAAGATTGATGAAGAAGATTTCAAGAATCCATGGTTTAAGGCCTAGAGTGGCTGCAGCTATAGCAGACTGTGTGGAGGTGGTTGGTGACTCAGTTTATGAGCTTGAAAGGTCTATTGGGGAAATGGGTCATGCTAATGGATCAAATTTTGATCAAGTAATGAATGATATACAAACATGGGTTAGTGCGGCCTTAACTGATGACACCACTTGTATGGATGGCTTTGCGGGATACGCAATGAATGGGAAGGTGAAAACTGTTACTAGGAGACACATTGTGAAAATTGCTCATTTGACTAGTAACGCCTTGGCTCTTTTCAATAATTTTGCCTCATCCTATACCGACTTACAGTAGTATGATCAGTTCTTGTTTATGTATATTTAAAATTGAGTTTCTTGGGAA
Organism: Omphalea diandra; assembly: GCA_949677035.1. Taxonomy (NCBI): domain Eukaryota; kingdom Viridiplantae; phylum Streptophyta; class Magnoliopsida; order Malpighiales; family Euphorbiaceae; genus Omphalea; species Omphalea diandra. The sequence goes on from CATIWR010248248.1 coordinate 1,476, forward strand.
AACCCATTTCCTTGTTGAGGTCAAGTAAGTGAAATTTTGTCTGAAGTATTTTGGGTTATCGTCTTCTCTTTTGCAATTATTGATGATATTGATATTTTTAGTTTCAATGCTTGGTCAGAATGCTTTGATAGTGGTTTGCCATACAAAGTGCCCATACCAAGTTGAGTTGTTCCTCAAGTCAATGGAATTAAAAGTAGAAACTGAGGAATGGGAAAGTGCTTGAAGGTTCTTAATTTGGGTTTACTTAGAAGTGGGGTTGTTACGTGAAACTGTAAAGTTTGTTTCAATTTTTACTTTTTTTTTTTTAATTGCTTAGGAAATTATGTTGTATATATGCATCTATATCAATATGAATATTGCTTGTCTCAGAAAAAAGAAAACAGACGAAATAGATGTATTTGCCATAAATTTATCTATTGTGTTCTTTCTGTTCTTTTTTTTTTTTTTTGCCTACTGATTTTGTATTGATTTAAAAAAAAAAAAAAAAACTAAAACAGATGATCAGAGTTTACACTCTATTTCAAGACATATATTTAATTATTGGCTACTAGTGGAATTGCAAAAAAGATTATGGTGTGGTGAGAATTCCACATTCCCAACTTCTGCTGCGCCACATTTCTCGAAATGTCTATCAACAATCAGGTCAAAGAAAAAAAAGGATAACAAAGAAAAAGCCAATGAGGGGCCCAAAGAAAAATATAGGGGAAGTTGCCACTAGTTATTAATTATGGCAATTCTAGCAGATTAGAATAGATTAACAAAAAGTGAAACTCTAATAATAAAAACATAACATTAAAAATCTTAAATCAACAAAAAATTAGAGTATGGAAAAATCCATCTCTTCCTGCTACTTATAGTGAGTTGGAAATTCTCTCTACTAAATTTAGACAAAATATGAATTGCAATCAAGATTGAGGAAAAAGTATATGTAAAATCAGCGGATAAATGAATAATTTATATATGAGTCCATATAAACAACATTTGAAATTTTATCTTGTGAGTGATTACTTGAATGTGAGAGCTTGTATAATTTACTATGATAGAGTTGACTGAATACTAAAGTATTTTTTCGGCAAGATTTAGATTGAAAGTATTTATTGAAAGGATTTTACTATGTATAAAATTCTGATCCCAATAGAATTAATATCATATCTGAAAAGATGTGAAGATAACTGATTCAAATTCAAAATTAACTATCCTTTCTTGTGTACTATAATCATCCTAAGAGAAAAGAAAATGGTTTGTGATTGGGAAAGCTTAATTTGATAATCCAATTTGTCCGCCCTTTAAAACCCACTGATCAAAAGCTGACATTTGCGTAAATTACTCGAGCGTCATTTTAGGCAAGGCCTCTTTTATTGGGCTGTAAAGTTCGAACCTTGTCCCGGATCATGGCAACTGGGCTTTGCCAATCAGATTCCTTTCTCTACATAAAATGGGAAGGTTAGGAATTCCAGCCTTCCATCCATGAATGAAAAAAAAATAATAATTATATGTTCACTTTCAGATGGTGTTTAGAGTAAATTTATATGAAATTCATTTCATTGCATTAAAAAAAATTATTTTTCAATGAATTTCTCTTGTTATATTTTAAATTTTTTGTCATTCCAATTAAAAAAAAATACTATAAATATGTTTCATTACTTTGATATTTTTATACTTCTTGATTATATTATTATTATCACTATATTTGTAAATTAAATCATGCAATTTATTAAATCTATAAATAAAATTTCATATTTTATTAAAATTTTTTTATAGCTTTAATAGTTTGTATTTATTATTAAATTAAAGTTCATTTATAAAATTTCTTTTTTTTTTTTATAGAATTTAACTCAAATATGAATGACAGTTCTACACAATAGAAAACATTAAAATTTTAAATGAATTTTTGGATATATTAAACATAAAAAACATAGATTTGTATATACATTTCATAAAATTTTCTGAATTCATTTATACTTTTTGTTTATTGATTTAAAATTTTTCTAAATAACTTAAATTTTCATCTTCATTACAAAATAACTTTAATTTTATTAACCAATTTTCTTATATATTAAACAAAATTTAACTGAATTTAAGGTAGGAAATATTTCTTTCTTTTATATTTAGTATATTTTTCTGTTCGTGAATTTTTGCTCAATAATCATTTATAGAGCTAATTATTTTTTTAATAGTTAAGTTCTGATTGAGATTCGAACTGAAAATCTTTTAAATTTGTTGATAACATCCAAATCAACAAATCAAAGATTCTTAATTAATTAATTCTGGCAATCAGTCATTATGACGAACATAGCTTGGAAGTGACTGAATAGAGATCTTGCCAACCAATAAACACAGTTAAGTGGCACATAATTATTCATAAAATGGACATTTGGCATGCGCCATTATCTGGTCGGGTACGGTAATAGATAGCACACGTATATACATGCAATTCAATTTTAAAAGAAACTCGACTTTCGATCGTACTATTTATAAACAAATAATTGTCACATATTTCTTTTTCTAATCTAGAATGTAGATATATGAGGAAAATACTTATTTATATTGGCTCATATATCAAACTAATGATGTAATGACATGTAATAATATTTTTTATTAAGTTTAAAGTTTAATAATTTTAAAATCAAATCGATTAGTGCATCAATCAACTGATTTATTTTCAATTGAATTGATTCAATTAATTTGATCGATCTAATTTCATTAATTCAATAATAAATAAAATAAAATAAAATAAAAGCAATTAAAATAATTTCAAAAAATAAAAATATATTTATAATAATTAAAACAAATAATAATATTAAAAATTAATTTTAATTGAATTGAATCAATTATTAATTTTTTATTTTATTGATTCCACCAATTAATTCAGTCTGATTTTTAAAACATTGATAAAGCCTCTATAATAAATTTATAATTGATTTGATTAATACACTAACTGTAGATAAATCAAATTCAGGTACATAAATATTATTTTTATATTATACATTAAGATTCAAGTAAAATTAAGAGTTTAAGAATATATATATTAATTTAATAATATTGAAATTATTTTTAGAATTATGAAATCTTGATTTTAAATGATATAAATTAACAAAAAAAAAAGCATCTAGATGTTAAGTGAATTACAATTAGTTGGTATTAAATAAAGAAAAGGAAACAGCTGATGACGCAGAACAAGCGAGATGCCAATGTGAATGGGTGGATTCATTGGATATAATGTCCAGATTAATTTTTGTTCCAAGTGAGATTGTCTTGCGTGTCTGTGATAACAAAGGATTCTTTTTTTTTTTTTTTTTCAAGCGAATAACAGATGATACTATGGCTGCTATAATAATATTATTCCTCTGTTACAATATTTTTAGAAGATGATCAGTACCTTTTTGAGTAAAAAAAAAAAAATCACTTTTGTCTCAATAATCATGGAAGATTTGATTATTCACTATAATAATAATCATAATAATAATTTTCCATAAGCACTGAATCACCTTGCAAGCCAATACTGGAGTTCTTTCTGTTTTCCAATAAACTACAATATATATGCAGTTTTCCAGATATCAAAGACAGCACAGCCCGATCTCTAATATGGTCAAAAGGTAATAAAATTGATTAAGAGGGAACTTTAGAAATACGAAACTGAATTTTCGACCAAAAACTTTTGGGATTCATCCATTCTTTAATCGAATATAATACTCAATAATATATCTGCTAATTCATGATAAATAATTTTGAAATGAATCATATGATAAGGATGTTATAGAGGTATTTGCCTAATTGAGACATCTTAACGAGCTTTTTAAGTTTTTTTTTTCAATAATTTCAGAAAAAAAAAAATCCACACATACATGATATATAGATTTGAAGCGTGAACCTAATTAGTTGATATGGGTCCTAATTCTTTATCATGTCTTTTGATATGACTTGCCTGCTTGGCATTTTTCTCCAACATCCAAAGCATTATCTTATTCTTTCTTGAACTTTAAGTATATGCATGGAACAAATATCACGTTGGTTCATCCAGCTATTCATCCCCACCCACCTCGGTCAATGCCTTCCCTGGATATATACTTGATCCTCATCTAGCTCTCTCCTCCACCCTTTTGTTCTGGATGGATAGAAAATAATATCTAAGAGTAAACAAGAATTGTCAAAACTTGAACTCATAATGACATAATATTTTGTCTGCACTATGAGATAAGTATTCGATCACCTTCATCTTCCTTGCCTATATAAATTGCGACCTCTTTCATTAATATTTCATCAAAGACTCCTTTAAAATTATAAGAAGAGAAGAGGAATATACAAGTGAAATAATGGAAGGTTCAGTTTTAGGCCATGCAATAATAGCCATTCTCATTCTCTTTTTCTCTACCCACATAAACCCTAGCTCAGCAACCAGTCCATCATCTAGCAACACAAATATCCAGTACATAAAAACATCTTGTAGCAACACAACCTACCCTAAACTGTGCTATAACTCCCTTTCAAGCTATGCAGACAAAATCCAAAACAATCCCAAAATGCTAGCCCATGTGGCCCTTAACTTTACTCTTGTAGCCACCAAATCAGCTCTGGAGTTGATGAATAACTTATCTAAACACCAGGGTTTGAACCCTAGAGAGGCTGCAGCCATGGAGGATTGCATCGAGTTGGTTGATGAGGCGGTGGATGAGCTGAAAAAGTCAATTGGAGAGATGGGACGAGCTAGAGGATCAAACTCTGATCCTGCAGTTAATGATATACAAACTTGGGTAAGTGCAGCCTTAACTGATGATAGTACCTGCATGGATGGATTTGCTGGTAAAGCTGTTGATGGAAATCTTAAGAATATAGTTAAGGAGAACATGACTAAAGTGGCACATTTGACAAGTATTGCCTTAGCTCTTATCAATGGATTTGCATCCTCACAGGGAAACGCAGACTTAATCCTTTGATGGGGGCGAATTAATCAAATTATATTGTCTAAATAAGTGTTTGATGATAATTAGAATAAAAGCTTTATATGATAAGTTTGGTCTATATTAAGTTGAGGTAATAAGACAATGTCATTTGTGCTTGGATCTTGGCGTGTACAAGTGTGGATTTTGCTACATATATACTTCGCGTACATGTATTTATAATTGAAATTAACTCTTATCAAAATGTAATTAATAAAATTTTATTTTTTTATATATATACTTTTTCTTAAATCAACTAAAATGAAATTTTCAATTTTTAGATTTAGTACTTGATTATTGTTTTATCTCAAGGATAAGAATATTATTAGCCAGTGGGAAGTGAAGTATAATTTTAGTGACCATTGATTTTTTCCTTTTTAAGGATGTCTACATAGAGTTAATGTAAGAATTTTTTAAATTTAATTGTTGAGGTCCACAGCACCTATACATGATGGTGAGGTGCGTCCAAGGTTGATTAGCGTCTTAGACAACTTATTGCATAAGGCCTCCTACTCATAAGAACGACTCCAAATATCTGATTAAATAAAATGATTTCTTTCTATTTATAAATTAGTTTCATATTTTCATAATAATTATCATTAATTCATTTCTTTCCCTTATAGATAAGTTTAATTTAATAATTTAAATAAATGGTTATTTTTTATTTTTCAACACGATTGTAGATGAAATAAAATCCCAATCAATATTCAAAATAATAATCAGTACAAAAATTTCAAAATCTATATTTATAACTTTACTTTAAATTTCTTTTTTATATTATTTCCATCTTCAAAACTTTTCTCTTTCGGTGTACCATTTTTTTTTTTCTTTTCAACCTAATTTTTCTCTTTCACTTTATCAATGTTATTGATTAATTTCTTATAGAAGAATAAAAAAATATAATCAATTTGAAAAACATAATAGGAGTGAAGATTTTCAGGTACTATTATTTTAAATTTTAATTTTCGTAAGTTCTTTAATTTATTATTTGATTGTAATTTATTTTTTAATTTTTCTTAGTAAATATGTCTAATATAAAATATGAATTAGGTTATGAAAAACTGAAAAAGAATAAAGAAAATTAGTTTAATCACAAAAAGAAACTCTTGAAAAATTTGTAACAATTAATAAAAAAGATACACATTTAAATGAAAATCTAGAAACTGCAGAATCAATTCCAAATAAAATTATATGAGAATCAAATTATTAAAACTAAAAATAAAAATAAACAAAATAAAGATCAAATATATCATATCGAAGACCCAAATAAAAGGCTAAATGGATTAGCAATATTGTTCATTAAAAAATATGTTAGAAAAATTAAAATAAAAAAATTAATTAATATTTTTTTCATCTAAAAATGTAAGAAGAAAAATTTAAGGTAAAATATTTTTATCATTAATATTGAAATACTTAATTTTAAATTTTTGCCTAAAATCCTAGACATGTTAGAGCTTATCATGGGTGGTCCTTTAAGATTGTCTAAAGAATTAAATATCAATACTTCAAAAAAGAATAATAAAATATTGTGGATATTTCTACCGTCATAATAAAAAGAGAAATACTAGTGATTGCTATGCTTTTGTTAACACTCTTTATTTAATTGATTAATACCATATTTAAGTAAATACAGATGGTTTTGATTTTTGAACAGCAATACAACAAATTATGAAAGATAAATTCAGTAACAAACCTTTGGTTAATATTGAAGTAGTTTATAGACGAAGTAGGAGCTTACCTAATTAACAAAAGACACTCATCCACTGCCACAATATGCACAACCAGAAAACTAAAGGAACTCTTATTTGAAGATGATGACCCTCAAGGCCAATTATTGTGCATATTTTTTTTGTTACAATCATGTACGACATTTCATTTAGTTAGTAACTAAACATGAAATTATTTTATTATTTTCATTGCCCAATTAGGCCACAATATATTGTGGTCGAACTAGCTAGCTTGTCCTGTCTTATTAGGCAAACGGTTAAAGTTCATACCTAACATTACAGCTTCCACCTACGACTCTCCCTCCTTTCTTGCTGCTGCTATAGCTTAGAAGTTCACCAATGGCACCATCAAGATCCACTAAAATGGGATTGGTTTTCTTGAGGTATACATGTTTGATATGATATGAAGCTGAAGGATTGCGTTTAGTTATGGATATCTAGTCTTGAAGATAATCTTGTCCTTTATATAGAGAAAATTTCTACCAAATTCAACACATTGGAAAGACTAAGTCGTCAAAATCAATCGGAGCTGGAAAACTAGTGACAATTTTAAAGCTGAACATGTATTAATTAAGGCCTTCTATCATTAATTAATGCTTACAATATATATTATTCAAATCTGCGGTACTATATAGTATGCGATAGTGTGAATTAAACTCAAGCTTAATGTAAAGAAAGGTGTTTGTGCGTGTGTGTATATATATATATATAATTTGTTTATTAATTCCCAATAAGCTATCCAACTATTGACTGAATCAAATTGCTCCTACCATAGCCACCTGAACCAATGTGCTTGTCACAGCTAATTTCTAGTGTAATACTTTTGTCGGCAAATTATATCATGAATCACGGACATGTAGTATTGTGATCCTAGAATTCAAAATGCAATTTTTTTTTTTTATTTTGATATTGTCGTTTATTTGTCATACGTGTAATATATGTTCATTATTTTGTAGATAAATATTCATTAATTGTCAACACAATATTCATCAGATGTCGTATTTTATGTTTATCATTTTATTAAATAATATTTCGTTAATTTCCATTTAATTATTAATTTGATATAGTGCATTTAACCACATTTTATTAATATTCATATTCATCAGTTGTAATTTTTAGTAATTATATTATTAAATATTCATCATTTGTTTAAAAGATATAAAGTGGCATGTTAGTTACTTAGTACATAAATATTCATTATTTTAAATATTATCTTCATCAATTATAATTTTTATGTTAATCATGTTATCATAGTTTATTAGTTAGTGATTAAATATTTATCATATGTTTTAATAATGTTCATCATTTTTGTGTTCTATTGGATCGAGTATATTAAAATATTTCATGTTTATTTGTTAGTATCGAAATATTCATTATTTATATGCACAATATTCACTATATCTAATTTTCATGTTCATTACTTTTTTATGTAATATTGTACTTGAGTTAATTTGTTCATTAAACATATATAACCTTCTTGCATAAAGCTCGGTGTTCATTGTTTAGCACTTGGATATTCATTATCTATAAACAAAATATTTTTCATCTTGAATTTTCAGATTCATTATTTTTTATATAATATTCTATTTGATTAATTTGTTCATTAAAAACATATAATTTTCTTTCATTAAGTTTTTTGTTCATAATGAGTATTTGAATATTTATTATGTGCTTGCATAATATTCAATTTATATATTTTCATGTTCATTAATTATTATATAAATATTCATAAATGTAATATTTATGTTGATCACACTTAATTATAAAATACGTATTTATAATTAAATCAAATAGAATTTATAAAACTTTAATTTAATTTGATTTAATTATAATTATATATATTTTAAGTTAATTTATTGTGATACTTTTATAATTTATTTAATTTAAAATTTTAACTTATTTAATTTTTATATAAAAATAAAACTTTCAAAATTAAAATAAATTAAATAATAATAAAAAATCTAAACCAAACTAACTAAATATTCAATTAATTTATTCTAATTACAGTGAAAAATAATAAAATAAGAAAAGAAAAAAAATGAAAAAAAGGGGTATGATTTTAACAAACTGAAATTTAAACAAGTTGCCTTTAATAATCACTGCGTCTTTAACAATCACGCATGTATGGTAGGATGCTTGAACCATGGACCATGATGCTACGTGGTCCAGATTCATGCTATGACAACCCACTTTTGTCTCCACCAATCGTCATGTCAATTTATGAAGACTGAAACGTGGTTCACAAAATTCGACCAAGAACAAGTGGAGCCCAATAAGGGCAGCTTAACTTGAGGTAATAAGTGAAGGGTGGTTGCCATTTGCGCTTCGATCTTGGTCTGCAGGCGTGGAATATAATTAGTTGCGATATTAATAAATTTTAATTATATTTAATATTTATAATTGATTAACTAATTAAATAATTAAAATTAATATATAAGTAATCATTAAATTTTATTATTATTTTATAAAAAGTATTATCAACTAAATAGAATATTAAAAAGAAAAATTACAATTAAATTATTATAATAATTTTTAATAATAATATAATTTTCAGTATAGAAATAAAAATTTATAATTTTTTTATTTTTTTGACTTTTTATCTTTAAATTTTTAAATTTTGTTAGTATCACTATGTTTTTGGATCAAATTGGAAATCGAACCAATCAACTAATCAGTTTTTAGTTTGATTAGTTTAATAAAATATTTTTAAAATTTTTTAAAAATTATATAAATAATACTTAGAATATTTAAAATATTAAATATATATATATATATATATAATCAAGTAATAAAAACTATTTTTTAAAAATTTATAATTTGAGTAAAATAGTATAATTTTTTGAAATTTTAAAAGTTTTCATAGAAAGATGTAGGTTTACAGTAACGGAAATATTTTTTAAAATTTAAATTTTGAGTAAAATAGTGTAATTTTTAAAATTTGAATTTTTTTCACATAATGATGTAGTTTTATACTAAACTGGTTTGATCCGTTTTTTGATTTTAATCCATTTTTTCAATTTTGACTAGTATTTTCAATTTTGATCATTTTTAGATAATCAATTTTAAACTCTTAATTGAATTGAACCAATAGTTGGTTTTCAATTTTACCAATTCAATCAGTAAGTTTGATTCGATTCTAAAAATATTAGTTCTTATTATATAGATAACAACATACTAATTACTATAAATGTAAAAATTTTTATATATGATTAAACTTTTTCAATTATAAAAAACTTCTTATATTTATAATTTTCCTATATTTTCTTTTTATTTATTGAAAAATTAATGCTTAATTATTACTTTATTTGCTACATGATAAAATGAAAACATATTATTTTGTAAATTTTGAAAAATATTGTGTTGCTAATACTATTAGTTATGTGTCAAAAGCCTATTTTTGTAATAGCTATTTTCTTAATAATATTATAATTACATTTTTATTAAATATCTCTTTTATATTTTGTTTACAACTAAATTATAAATTTCATAAATAGTTAATTTCACCTTACGTCATTATGTATATAACTTGATAGTAAAACCTTTAAGTGTAAAAAATCCTATTCTAAATTATCTTTAGTCGATCATTATTATTGAAATAATAATAAATGAAGATTAGTATATATTTTAATTGATGACTATGTTTTGCTAGTGATAAATATGTAATATTAAGTCAAATACATAAACACATGTTTAAGAAACATTATTTTGAACTGACTACTATGAGAACATCACATGAATAAATAATCATTAGTAATTTTTATACAATAGTATTAGCTTAATCCTTTGACCCAAAAGTCACAATAGATTCTAATATGATGAACTTCATATTTGATATAGTACAATATTATATTTAACAAGATAATTATACATATTGATATTAAAAATAAAATAAATCATTTAGAGGAATATGAGTGATTGAGAAGAAATTTGTCTCTCATATATTTATGAGAAATATATCTCTAGGCTTCTAATTAGTTAGACCGAAAAATTGCATGATCATGCGAAAATGAATTTATAAAAAATCAATATAATTTTACATTATTCTACTTAGAGATCAAGAAAAAATTGAATTCTATAACGATAACATGATGCATACCTCATGTTCAATTGAGATATAATGTGACAAAAGAATAATGATATTATTTGTAAAATAGATTAGGTCATATCATTGACATTCATATAATTTCAGTAGTTATAATATTTTGTTAGAGGGTACCAATAACTTATGGGTCATAAATTAGTTTTGGCCTACTATCAACATTATTGAACCTACATGGTCGCACATATAGAAGAGATCCAAAACAAAATTGAGTTTTACTGGTCTCTCCATCTATAATTAAGAAAATTATAGATATTATCTAAATTATTTTATATATCTATTTTATTATAAAAAATTAAAACAAAATAAATATTATTTTATCTTGATCTTTTAAGATACAAAGTTGACAAAAATATTTTAGCTGATATGTACGTTTAGGGTTTTCTGACAGAGTGAGAGAACATTCTCGTTACTTTTCAGAAAATATTTTAAAGAGAAAGAAAATCTCTAGTGCTTACATACTATATGTTTTGGAGGTAGGTTGTTTATGTCGATACCTATAGAAGGCGATCATCTTTTAGTGACATCTAGATTCGACTTCAAACTCGAGATAGAGTGTTACCAATGTGAACCTCCTCTTTGTCTGACAACAAATCTACCTTTTTTGTCTGAATTGGTAAAGTTTTCACATCATTCTTTACAATTTAATCAAATCACATAGATCCTTGATGAATTTTGTGTAAAAATTTTTTATTTTTCCGCTATACTCGTTCTAAAAAACTAAACAAATGCAATTACTTGCTAAACAATAAAGTCATATTTAAAATTGAGTTTGAGACAAAAATTAATTATTGTAGATCTATGCAATAAATTTTAAATAAATTTAATATTTATTTTATTAAATAATTAGTTAGTTAGTTAAAAGATTAAAAATTAATATACAAATAATAATTAAAATTTATTATTATTTTATAAAAGGTTATGGTCAAGTAAATAAAATAATAAGAATAAAAATTATAATTAAATTGGTATAATATGATTTTTTGATATAAAAATAAAGAAATTTATAGTTTTACTTTTTTTTGTTGATTTTTTATTTTTCATTAATATATAGGAAATACTGATTATTATGAATGAATGTAAAAAATTTTCTATAATGTCAAACTTGCTAAATTAATTTTATGTGAAGAACTTTATATAATTTTTTAGATTATTTTTATATAAACAACTATATATTGTTAAATTTTTTTTAATTAATTTAGAAAATTAAATGTTTAATTATTAATTGATTACTATATATAGCTAAATGAAAACATATTATATTGTCACTTATTATGTTGTTAATATATATTGATTAAAATTTGAGATTTAAATTAACAAATTACAAATATTCATCTAGAATTAAATTTGAAACTCCTTATTTTTTTTTTTAAAAAAAACTGAGTTTGAAATTGAAATAATTACTTGTATTAATTAATGCTTCGTGTATATATAAGTACGATTGAAATTAACCCTATGAAAATGTAATTAATAAATCTTTAACTCCTTTTATGTATATGCTTTTTCTAATATTAGTGACCATTATTCACTCAATAAAGTGAAACAAATTTTTTCAGTTTCTACGAAGTGATTAAGAGAATTATTTTGAAAAAAATTAAAAAAGGACATAAAAATGAACATTTTTAACTCCTAGCTTGTTTTTTTTAATTGCTTTTTTACCTTTCAATGTATTAAAAAAATGAAATGAAAATTTCTTAATTTTTTAGCCATAGATCTAATTTTGTCCGTCATGACAAGGAAATGATTTTTCTGACAATTCCACTTTTTTTTAGATTTACGTATCCAACTCACCTTTTGTTAAATAAGATGAATATATATATATATATATATATATATATATATATATATATATATATATAAGATGATTAAATCTAGCAGAACACAATTTAAATTTCGCATTTTGGGTTCTGAATTATAGTTTTAATTTGCAATTTCTGTGTATGTAAGTAAATACAGATAGTTTTGACTTTGGAACAGCTATACAACAACTAATTAAGAAAGATAAATTCAGTAACAAACCTTTGGTTACATTGAAGTATTTTGTAGAGCAAGTAGGAGCTTACCTAATTCACACTCATCCACCACCACTATATGCACAGCCAGAAAATTAAAGGAACTTTTATTTGAAGTTGATGACCCTCAAGGCCAATTATTTAGCATATATTTTTTTATTTACAAACATTTACCACATTTCATCATTTTAGTTAGTAATTAAACATGACATTATTTTATTATTTTCATTGCCCAATTAGGCCACAATATATTGTGGTCTAACTAGCTAGCTTGTCTTGTCTTATTAGGCAAAGGGATAAAGTTCATATCTAACATTACAGCTTCCACCTACAACTCTCCCTCCTTTCTTGCCGCTGCTATAGATTAGAAGTTCACCAATGGCACCATCAAGACACCTGTGGCAATCCCCGTTAGACAGATCTCTAGTACATTGAACCAAACCATAGAGCTTTTGAGATACCCCAATCTTTAGCTTCCCAGTCGCAAAAAACTTGTGATCAAGATTAGCTTTAATAGATAAGCTGCCTAACAACTCCTTAACTTTGCTATTAAAAAGGGCTGGATTATAATCCACGTCCTCCACATTATACAAGTAGAACTTATTTTGTTCATCAATTTGGCCAAAGAAGTCGAAACTAGAGTACTTCAACATGCACTCATCATACCAAATTATGGCTCCCTTCTTGTTAGGGCAGAGATCAAGAATAGCTTTTCCAGCATCAACCACACAAGATTTACATTCTTGTCTTGAGACGTCGCCTCGGCATAGGGCCAAACCATTGACATAGCCATCTCTGCCTTGCCCAGTCGAGCCAAGTCCAAATCCGGTAGGCGGAGCTCTGGCGGATAGGAGATTTAGCAAGTCATGCAAGTGATAGCTAAAAGGGCTATAGGTAGTGTAGTTGTCTTGGCTAAAACAGGAATGGTATAGAGGGTCAGAAGCAATGGCTAAATGGAGCACTAAAGAAAACAGAAGGAAGTATAATGGGATTGGTATTCTTGAGGTATACATGTTTGATATTATATGAAGCTGAAGGATTGAGTTTAGTTATGGATATGTTGTCCTGAAGATAATCTCGTCCTTTATATAGAGAAAATTTCTACCAAATTCAGTGTACTGGAAATACTAGGTCGTCAAAATCAATCGGAGATGGAAAACGAGTGACAATTTTAAAGCTGAACATATATTAATTAAGGCCTAATGACACTTAGATCATTAATTAATGTTCAGAATATATATATTGCTCAAATCTGTGGTACGTAAGTGTGCGATAGTGCAAATTAAACTCAAGCTTAACGTAATGAAAGGTATATATCTAAAGCTAGGATATATATATATATATATATAACTTTGTCAATGAAATATAAAATTAGATTGTTAATGATAGTGGGCTATATATAGTTTTTATTATATAAGACGTTGAAAGTAGGTGTCTTGCGATTACTATGAGCAGCAGTCATGAACAAAATCTAGTAAGGTGTAATGTAGATTGTCAAATTCTGCGTCCAGTTAGGCCGATGGCTTCAATTTTGCGTGAAACTACGCATCCGAATGGATTCTCAACAAAACCACCGATTGTGTGGCTCTCTTCCTAATTTCGCCGGTTGGTCTATGTATGCTATAAATATTTTCTCCATATATATATATTTTTTGTTATGATAATATATGTCGTATTTCAAAATATAATGAAGATTAACTATTAAATAAATTTTAAAAAAATTATATAATTTTTATTTAAAAATATATTACATGTTATCATAATAAAGAAAAATAATATAAAAAAAGTATTTAATATACATAAATTCATAGATACTAATGAATATTAATTCAAGTAGTGAAAAAGTGATATACATTCTAAAAAAATATAAGTATTCAGCAAATATATATATATATAAGATAAAAAAAGTACAAAAATGAAATATTACCTATAGTTACGTAATAGTATGATACTCAAATAAAAATTACAAGCCAAACGTTCCTAGTGCCATTGCTTATCCACACCATGCGGCTGATTAGAAAACATGTCATATTGGTTTGGTTTATTGACTCTTAAAATTCAAATTTTTTCAAATTTTAATAAAATTAGTTCATATTTTTAATTTTTATAAAATCAGTATAAATTAATAAAATTTTGTTAAATCTAACCAAAATTCTACCAAAATTCAAACTAATCAAAATAAGATAATGCATCAAGTTAAAATAATGTTAATTGATGTTAATAACTAATATTAACTAATTTTATTAATTTTTTTATAAAAATTCATGTCAATTGATTTATCATGTCATTTGGTATATCATTATATTTTAAATAATTTGAATTTTGACTAAACTTATCAAAATTTTATTAGTTTTGACTAATTTTACCAAAATTAAAAAATTGACTAATTTTGTCAAAACTCAAAAAGATTTGGATTTTAAGAGTCAGTAAGCCTATTGGTTTTGTTGTTGACACTGCGTGTGAGCTATTTGGGAAATTCTATTTACAACCTATCAATTTCTCTTCACATTTCCTTTCTTTTTA
>CATIWR010248305.1:0-45693 GCA_949677035.1 Omphalea diandra
ATATATATATATATATATATATATATATATATATATATATATATATATATATATATATATGCTTTAATTTTTTTAATAATTTTATTATAATATAAATTTTATTCATTTTTTTTTTACAAATCATCTCCTTTTAAAATAAACAAAGTACTATTTTTTAATGATTCATTGTCAAAATGCAAAAAAAAAAAAAAATCGAAGATGTGGAGTGAAAAATAATTATAATGAAAATGAAAGAGAATAAATGGAAGGTGTGTAGTCACACTCGGTGAATCAAAATAGATTTTTTTTTTTAATGCAATAAAACAGAGAAAAAAAAAAAAGTGAGCATGTTAAAAAAGTGGGTATGTTTTCCTTTAACAAGTGCTAAACGAGACTGGAGACACAGAAATTGGTAGCTAGACTAAAAGTTTGGAGATTCTTTAAGGAAAATCACTGGAGAGGGCGTAAGGTTGTAACAGTTGGCTTCACTAGAGGGGGAGATTTTATTGTTTCCATGTTGTCCATGATCTTTTCGCCCATCACATGCATGCATCTAGTAGAACTCTTTACATGTAGATAAATACAGCATAGAAGAGCACTCCAAAGGTATACACAAAAGCGAGAATGACTACAAAATATTTCAGACCAATCCATAGCAAATATATAACCTCTCAACATTATTTAATACATATCAAGGCAAAGAACAAAGCAACGTTGTATTTGCCTATTTTCAAGTTTCTTTATCAAGCATTTCACTCTGTTGGCTTCTGAATATCAGTAGATAAGAAAGGATGAGTCATTTTTTCCGTCTTAATGCTGCAGCAATCCCACCAGCAACCAGTCCCGCAGCTGTAGCAGCAAGGCCAATGCCAATCAAAACATCTGCACACAAACAATAAGTGCAGGCGAAAAAAATGTTTAGTCTCCAAAGAACATCATCGTTATTATTGGGTTGGAGAAGGATATGTCAAGTTGTGATTGATTGTTCTCCACCTTTTCTTATCTGGTCTTCAATTGCTCTCTTAAGGGTCTGCGCCTGTCTCCACTCAGGTTCAATCTACAAAAAGACATAGCCTCATGATAGAACTAGACTTGCAATAAAATGACAAAATATCTCTTTCATATGAGTTGTACATTAAATTGCACGAGTTTGAGCTCATAATGATCATGTAGATTCAGGGAAAACTGTCATTTTGCAGCAACCACATCTTATGAAATTCATTTGTAAGCTAAAAAGATTAAGGAATGTGGGCGGTAAACCTCCAAACATTTTTCCACCAGCTCTCTGCTCTTTGAATAATCACCAGTTCTATAATACCCAACAGCTAGAAGATAGAGCTTCTCTCTTAATTTCAGAGGGCTGGTAGTGCTGCCAAGACAAGCTGCAAATATAGTAGCCAGTCCTATTAACACTGTGGCAATAAAACCATAATAGAGGATCCAGGCGATGAACACAACAGCTAGAAGATAGAGCTTCCCTCTTAATTTCCGAGGGCTGGTAGTGCTGCCAAGAGAAGCTGCAAATATAGCAGCCAGTCCTATTAACACTGTGGCAATAAAACCATAATAGAGGATACCATAATAGAGGATCCAGGCGATGAACACAACAGCTAGAAGACAGAGCTTCCCTCTTAATTTCAGACGGCTGGTAGTGCTGCCAAGAGAAGCTGCAAATATAGTAGCCAGTCCGATTAACACTGTGGCAACAAAACCATAATAGAGGAACCAGGTGATGAACACAAAAATCTTATACTCAGTGCAAATGTGTGCGTGAGAGAGAGATGATTTGGTCAAGATCCGTTTACATTCAAGTATTGCCATGCCACGATGTATATCTTCTGGTTGTCTTGAGTGCACAAGAGCCCATGATAAACGCATGATGCATTCATTCTTAAAATCATCAGAGGAACCCCTTTGAGCTTCAACAACCTCTTGCTCACAACCCTATGGATGCAAGTTGAAAAAGAAACAGTCTTGAATGCATATAATCAAGCATGATCTAAACCTGTATTATAGTGCTAAAAACAATCAAAAGCATAAAGGAAAATAAGTAATGGTCTATCAACTATCACCAAAACAACTAATTTAAATAGCATTTAAAAAAACTAACAAACTTCAAAAACCAGAAATAGACACACAGGGCAACAGGAAGTTCCAGAACAACACTACTAAAATTTGATTGCTATTTCACGAACACCTCACAAACTATCTGTTGTATTATGACAGTAAAAATTGAAGATAGAATAAGGAAAATTGAATATCTATCACAATCTTGATATGATTGGTCTGTATAAAATTATGCACTTTTGAGAAATATCAGCATCATGTTATACTTGAAAACAAGAAAGGGCAAAACAGAAACTTGTAATGCAGTAAAAAAAAAATACTTCAATTTTTCTTTTATTACTTAAGAAAGCATTCAATTTCATGTTTGCTTGTATAACAATACAAATATGAAGTGGATAAGATCAGATATTATTTTCTTGCTGTGTTAATGACCCAAATTTCTATCAAAAGCAAAACATATAAATTGAATAAAATTATTAATAAAATCCTATCCTAAATCTTACAGCAATGATGTCGCGGTCGCACCATGGGATTTGATCATTGCCAGCGAAGAAGGTGGAGGCAGACTCGAAGAATTTGCCTATCTTTGCTTCCATTCTTATGTCGTTGCCATGCCTATCTTCACTTTTTTATTTTGAAAACAAACAGCAAAATGTGGACTAAAACCAACAGCTGTGTTACATTTTGATTATGAGCATTTACTAGGGGCAAAAAAGTATAAACAGTGCCGTCATTAATGTATATTATACAATCAATTATGGTCTCGAACTCAGTTTTAGACTAAGCATTGGTCATTTACAAAATTATTGTATTAACAATATAATATTTTTAAATATAATATATAGTTAATTTGCCATGTGACAAATAAACTCATAAGCATTTAGTTTCCTCAATTAACTTAATAACAAATCACTAATTCACACATCGCGCAGGTATTTTATTTGATATTATTTATTTTAAATTTGAGTAAAAATTTTTAAATCAATTTTTATGTTCCATTAATTTTGTAATATTTTTCATCATTAAATTTTATAATAAATATTAATCAATACAATTTTATTAATTAATTAAAATAATAATAAATTAATACAACTTTAATATTTTTTTAATTCAATCCTACTCTATCATATATATCTCTCATAAAATTTAATACTTAAATATAAAAATATTTTTTATTAAAAAATTTTAAATAATGTCTAAGGTTTCAATATTCATAGATATGTAAAAAAAAAAAAAAAAAGAAAGAAAGAAAGAAAGTAGGCTAAAAAAGAAATATAAAAAGTTTTCTTCAAAGAACTTGATATATATAATAAATCAAACATAAATGATAATTATGAAAGTCTATAACTATTCAAAAATATGACATATGTGGTGTAATTGTTGTTTATTATCATTTATATGTCAAAATATTAGCATTACAATGTGTCAAGCAAAAAACATATACTTTTTCTTTGCGCATATATATATATATATCCAATTTTCATACAAAAACCACAACATATTAATTTCAAGGTCAACTGTATCAATTTCAACATAAAATACATGAATGGAAATAATACTAGATTAGAGGTTCGAAATTATATAATTTTTAGTATAAGCCATAACAGAAATCATATTAGAAATTTGAAGAAACCGAAGTAAAAGGGTAAGAGGTTAAGCCAAATTATATAGTTTTGAGTATAAGCCATATTTGACAAGATGCAACACATTAGAAATTTGAAGAAACTGAATTAAAAGGGTAGAGGTGACAGAAATCATATTAGAAATTTGAAGAAACTGAATTAAAAAGGCAAGAGGTTAAGCCCGAGACAAGTGTGTTTAAATGAATCTGGATTAATCATTGCTAAAAGGTTAGAACTAACAAATTAGTAGCTAAGTCCAAACCATTATATACCTTTATATTTTATGTGTTTTTCCGATATGGGATTTTTAATTTTAACACAACACTTATTTTCTTTAAAAAAAATATATATGATTTTGTTGATGGTGAATGTGAGAGATAATTTGGAACTATAGAATTAGCATAATCTAATTAAGTTGATGATTAATATAAACACTACACGTGTATGCAACAAACAGCAGCAAGGATTGAATTCCAAATTGTGCAGAAATATCTGAAACTATCCCAATTGACGAAAAAATTGAAATTTCACCAAATTGGCCAAAAGATCAGAACTTAAGCAAACTGACAAGAAAGATCGAAACTTTACCAGATTGACGAAAAAATTGAAACTTTACCAGATTAACTAAAAGATAGAAATTTTTCAGACAAATTGTGGGGGGGGGAGAGGGAATCGGTACCTTTCGCGGCCCTGCTCGGGGGTCAAGGGGTCAAGCCTTCGTCCTTGCCCTTGGCGGTGTTACGGGCCCGAGCTCGTTCTCGATCGCGCTCCCTTTGGTTTCCGCGTGTTAGGGTGAGAAAGCGAAGGGAGAGATAATATATAATTTTCTGTTTGTTTGGGAAGAATAGGAAATTGAAAAGAAAATGCAGAGAAAATATATTTTAAATTATTTGCAAGTTAAATTTATATTTTTATTCTTTATAATTTAAATGAATACTATTTTTTTTATTGTATTATTCAAAGGATAGAAAGTAATTTAAACTCTTTTCTCTTTTTTTTTTTTCTTCATTTGAAGGAAACAAAATGAGGTTGAAAGGTGTATATATCATCTAATTTTTTATTTTATTCAGTTTTTTAAATAAAAGAAATTCTAATTCTCTCCATACTTTCACCTCTCTCTTTCTTTAATTTTTCTTTCTCCCATTCCCAAACAAGGGATAAAAAAAAGGAAAAATTATTACTTTTCTTTTATTGAAATTTAGAAAAAAAATAAATTAAGATCTGAATAAAAAAAAGTAACAATAATACTAGTAATAATGACCTAAAGAGAAGGGCTAGACGCTTCAGCCTTTAAGGCTGTGTTTGGCGCATAGCTTGTCAATCCGATTTAGGATAGATTTGTTTAATAATTGTTAGTTTTCTTTTTTGTACTTCTTCTTTTTTTTAAGAATAGCCAACTATGTGCTTATTTATTTATTATTTCTAGATAAGTTATGTGCTGCCATTCGTTAATAAAAGTATGCTAATTAAAACATATAATATTAATTTATTGAGTAATGATTGCAACAATTATTTATTACTATTATTTTCAATACTTATTATTTAATTGATTCATATTATCTCTTTTAAAATTTATTTTAGAACTCATCAATCAATCAATACTATATAATTAATTTTCATTTCAAATTCAATTTAAATGAATATTTAGCATTTATCCAATAATTATATTAATATCATGATATTTTTTGTAAGTGATAGTATAAGATATTTTTATTTTACCATGCAATAAATAAATTAATAATTAAGCATTTATTTTTGTCAATTAATCAAAAAAATATAAAAAAATTAATAATATAGAAAGATTTTCTCATAAAAATAATTTAACAATTAACAATATAGAAAATTTTTTACATTCATAATAATTAGTATTGAATTTTCTATATAATAAGAAAAATTAGAAGAGAAAGAAGATTTTAAAAAAGTCAATAAAAGAAAAAGTAAAATTATGAATTTTATTATTTTTATCGAAAATATATTATTATCAAAATTTATTATGCTAATTTATTTTTATTATTTTATTTACTTGATAATTTTTTTATAAAATAATAATAAATTTTAATTATTATTTATATATTATTTTTAATCATCTAATTAATTAAATAATTATTTGATAAAAATAAATATTATATTTATATAAAATTTATTATTATAATCATATTGCGTTAATATATAATATAATATTTGTATTTATTATATTGATACTTAATAGAGTAAAGCACGATTATACTATTGATACTTAATAGAGTAAAGCGCGATTGTACTTCCATATTTTACTCTAATACACTATTTTATCTTTTTATTTTATAACAATCAACTTAAATATTTTATATTTTATCATGAGACTAATTAATATTTTTAATAAATTTCACATATTTTTCTATTTATTAAAGATATAAACAAATATAAATTATTTACTATCAAAAATATCTTTATAGATGTAATTAATTTTTTAAAAACTATCCCTAGTACAAACAAAATTTATGCTTCCATTTTTGTACTCCTAAACTCCAAAATTTTTCGTTCATTTTCTTCACCAATAGTCATGCCTGTAAGAATGATGGTCATAAAGTCTCACCCATCTAATCAAAACACAAAAATTTCACTATTATTCTCAAGAATATATTTTATAAAAAATTCTTTATTAGTTATCACTTTATTTAAATTTAACAAAACTAAACTAAAAAAGCCATACTTATTATGTTATATTCTATATATCATCCAAATATGATTCTCTCTCTCTCTTTATATATATATATATATAGTAAATAAAGAGTTTATCGCATATATATTGAGCGTCTCATTGGATATTAGTCATACTTGCAATGATTTGAAGCAACTAATATGCTTTCATTTTATATATATATAGGATTTCTTAGTATATAATTTAAATTCCCAATAAGATTAGATAGATATTTTTTCTATTTTGCGTGGAAGAATATTCTTAATTGATTGTGTTAGCATTATTGAAAGAGAAAAAATTTTGATTGACGTAAAGAAATTGATTAATGAATGAGCATATATAAAAACCACAATAATTTACATGATTTACCTTTATAGCACAGTGTCCATAAGGTTTAAAACAAACAACGGTTTATTTTAGTGAATATTATAAATACAATAAATAGTTTTCAATATTCAATCAAGAATACAAAATCACGCACCAAAATATTTTTCAATTAAATGAATACTAAGGCAAAAGTGAGAGATTATTATTGCAACCTACTAACCAGAACATATAAATCTCTCTAACATAAACTCTTTTCATAATAAAGAAATTTTCAAAATTCATCATAAGTCAATAAATTTCTACCGTTAAATTCTATTCATAATGAAAACTACATGTGTTTATTAAGTTAAAACTAAATAAAAAGTCTCTACAAATTAAAAATCCTAAACTAAATAGAAATTTGAGACAAACTCTAATCAATCTCCATCGTAGATCAATTTTTAAACAAACTCTAATCAATCTCCATCGTAGATCAATTTTCGTAAACATTGAATAGTCTTCTTCAGTTGCTTTTTTTAATTCTCATGATAATCATTTTCAATGACAATATCAAAATTTAAATTTTTTTCATTCTCAACTTTCTCTACCTTGAATGAAATTCACCTCAATTGTATGTTTTGAACTTGAAGCTATACCATTTATTAACTTATGGAGACATTACCTTGTAAACAAGTATAGATTACCTTGTAAACAAGTATAGATAAAACAAAAAATATAATAATTTACTTGATTAATCTTTATAGGGCTACATTCATGAAGTTCAAGATAATCAATAATTTAATACAATAGAGATTATCAATATAACGAACAATTTCCAAACTAGTGTCCAATTCAAGTGAGAATAGGGAATCATGCACCAAAATATTCTTCAATTATTAAGACAAGAGCAAGAGAAAATAATTACAATATACAATAAAAAAACACACAAATCTCTTTAACATAAATCATTTCCATAATAAAAAGAAATTCTTAAACGCTATTAGAAAAACGCTCACAATCTACCATTGAATTATATTTATAGGAAAAAACTATACTTATTTACTAAGTCAAACTAATTAAAAACTCTATAAATTAAAAATTCTAAACTAAATAAGAATTTAAGACAAGCTCTAACAAGTTGGAGAATAATTTTATAAAACTCTTACTTCAAAGTCCTTTCTAATTAATATTTGGATTTTCTATTAAAATATGATTGAATGACTTATTAAAAAATAATGATTAAATGAGACTAATTCTATAAATAGGTAGATTATAGAAAAAGTTTTTCGACCTTTACCCATCAATGTAAGAGACTTGAGTTTAAACGAAAACGAAAGGACTCTCGTCTAACACACACGTATACACACATGTACGTATACACGAGCAAGCACACATACACACATGTATATATAATTAATAAGTATATATAATTAATAAGACTAACTCTATAAATAAGAGAATTATGAAAATAATTTTTGGTTTTTATCCATGAAATAAGACACATGAGTCTAAAAGGAATGGACTATTGTCTAAGACACATGCACATATACATGTAGGTATATGCATACACACACGTGTATATATATGTGCATGCACTCATACAGATATATAATTCGTTATCATTTTAATAAATATTAAAAAGTAATTTTTAATAAGTGTTAAGATTCACATCTAACCAATATAAAAAAATTATTCAAATGCTAAAAGATAATTCTAATTAATATAAAATCAATTTGATTAATTTAATAATAAATATATTATAGTTGATGAATCAAATTTATAAGAATTGATAAAAATAATCAATCACTGGAAAATGTACAACTAGTGAAACCTTTCACTTTTTTCTTTTATGATATATATGTTTATAGGGGTATACTTCTCATAGTTTAGATATAAAATATATAATCAAGTGAATTAATGGAGAAATATTTGGTACTTAATACTATTAATTTTGATAGTGTTCGCCTAATCGAACACCATCACAATAGACACATGTTCTCCATGTGAATAATATATGCTCTTAAGATTGGACAATTGTTACTAAAGATGACACATAGTATAATTGAACGACAACTACGTTCGGAGAATTACTAGCAGACTAGAAGCACACAACGTTCGACCAGCGAAAAACAGTTACACTTCTAACGTTTAACTAACGAAAGACAATTATGTAATACATATTTTTTTCACATATTTTAAAATAATAGAGACAAACCCAACAAATACTATTTTTAACATATCTATAAAGAGTCCATAACCAATAAGGGTATAAATAATTATCTCCTCTATAACCAAAGTACATTTTTGCTAGGATTTTTTTTATTATTTACTCTCATTTTCAAACTCTCTAAGCTCTTGAGTTCTCAAACTCCTGTACTAATTTAAGCATTGGAGTGACTATGGAAGACACAATTCCCTTAACTTGCATTTTCTCACCTATTTGACAGGTCATTTATCCCATTCCACGATCAAAGAACCATTAATTTTAATACATATATGAAATTGTTCTTACTCAAAGTGTATCAAATATGGAAACAATATGGTGGCATGAGGGACTAACTATATATATATATATAGTATGTCGTTTCTTATACTAGTTTGAGATGAATATCTTTTGTTTTTTGTGATTAAAAAAATAAACAAATGAAATATGAATGAACAAAATTAATAGTTAGTATTAAAATTTTATATTTTGAAAATAAATGTCAAATAGAATACTGTTATCATCAAAGTCATATTTGGTTATTTTAATTAATATTTCATTATTACAGATTGCGAATGAAATTAATATAATATTATTTGAATTAAATAAAAAATAAAACTACATGCATCCCCCAAAAATCATCTCTGTCAAAGATGAGATTCAACCTTTCAAGAATGTTGTGTAACAAACTATAGAACACATCATACAAGCACAAAATACTGCTTATAATCTTAGGATGAAGTGCAAAATAAACATGAAAAACATAGAAAGATTGCCTAGAATAATACAAGAATACCATCTTTGGCTCCATGAAACCATCACGAATAACTTTAATGCAAGCAAGCTAAATGGAGCTCTAAACAATTTAGACATTTGCAAGACCAGTTAATTGACATTGGAGTGCCTTATAACGCGCTAGCCTTGTTGATATTAAATAATGCATCAAAGTTGGTTTGTAAGATGAGTTTTCTACATGGCTTGACCCTAGAGCTCGCCTAACAAAAATTATGGCTTTAAGCAAGAAAAAGATCCATAAAAAGTGTTTTAATTTTTTCATTAAAATTTTAACCCCCTTTTGTGCCTTTTTAAGACTTAATTTTTTAAGAGGAAAATACACATTCTACTGTTTTTTTTTCAATAAAAAAGACATTTTTTGCCTTAATTTTAAAAGTTATCATTTTAAAAATTCAGGAAAAGGAAAAAATAAATCATTATCATTATTTTCGTTAATGTTACTTTTAATGGTGATTAATATATTATAACCTACCTCATTTTTATATATTCAACCAAAAAAAAAAAAAATCTTATTTTTAATGTCCAAAATTAATAATCGTCTACCGCAAAGAACCCAGTTCACATTTAATTAATATATAATTTCCTTAAATTTGATTATAATAAGAAAAAATTAATCCTAAAATTTAAAAATTAATTTAATTATCAAGCTTATTAAGATAATATGTTAATTAATTTATAAGGATATATAAATAATAATTCATTAATTAATTTATAAGGATATATAAATAATAATTGAAACAATAATTATATAATTATATAATAAATGAAGTAATAAATATTACATTTTATATATTTCAATATTATCAAGTTAATAATCTATTATAATAAATGCGTGGTACCATATCATAATTATGCCTAAAATGATTCCTGATTAAATCTTGAATCTAATTTTTGTGTTTTATATTTCTAGAAATTACTACTAAATAGCTTAATATATAAGAAAAAATAAACATAATTATTGTCTACAGATTATAAAAATTAATATATACAATTCATTATGGTCTTAAATTTAGTTTTAGCATAGTGTTTATTATTTGTTAAGCAATTATGTTAGCAGTGGTCATATAATATATATTTTTATTTTACCACGTGATAAATAAATAAATTGTTAATTATTAAGTTTTCTAATAATAAAATTTTAAAATTTTAAAATAATTTAGAAGATTTTTTATATAAAAATAATTTTAAAAGTTCAACGATAAAATTTTTCTATTTTCATACTTTTTAAGACTTTAATAAGGATAAGTATTCAAATTTTATATAATAAAAAATTAAAAGGATAAAAAAAACCAACAAAAGAAAAAAAATTGAAATTACTAATTTTCTTATTGTTATAAAAAAATTATATCATTATTCGATTTATTATATTAATTTAATTATAAGAATAATTTTTTTATTTACTTGAAAAATATCCAATTAGATAATAATATTTTATAAAAATAATAAAATTTAATTATTATTTATGTATTTGTTTTTAATTAATTAATTATTTAATAAAAAGTAAAATTTAAAATTTATTATTATAATCATATTGTGTAATATATAAATTCAATATTAGTAATAAAGAAAAATATATCATTAGTGAAATAAAATATTAGAATTTCTCCCAACTAAAGGTTAAAAAAATTCCTGTAATTTTTTTTGGAAAAATAATACATTCACGTAAGTATATATTTTTTTGGTAGAATTTTTCTATCTTAAACTATTTAGAATTTATCCATATTAAACTATTTAATCATTCATTTTCAAAAATTGTACTAAAATAATTTTTTATTCCATTAAAACCTATTAAAATTATAGTTAAATTAATATGAAATGTTAATTTTACCTTTTATTTTCATTTTATATTTCATTTTTTACACTACCACCAAGTTCACTGGATTCTTCCCATTCAATACAGAAATCAAAGCTTCCTTATGCCGAAATAAGAAGTTTTGCTCGAACAATACCAAAAGAAAATGAACATGTGGCCAACAACAAGTTTTCCAAAATGTTCCTCCACACCAACTTGTCTCTTAATTCAATATCAGAGAAGAAGACGAGAACCCCCCATCCTAACCACGTTGTTTTGCTGCCTCTTTTGTCATTGTCAATATGGACTATATAGAAAAGGACCCAACTCCATGAAAAACAAGAAAACAACAAAAGTAAATATAGAACCCAATGGAAAAATCAGCTGTTCGATCCGAAAGGACCGACCAGAGAAAGAGATAGTCGGACTCGCCATTAGTCTCTAAGAGATCAAATTTGGTCAATGATTTGAAGGTCTCGAAAACCCACAACCACATTCATGGAGACAAGAGCAGCAACCAGAATCTTGTCATGGAGTAGGTTATAATTTTGAGCAGTGTCGCTCAATTCTAAGATCCATAGCATTGAAACGGTGATGAAGGATCTGGTCGGTCATATGGTGGTTACAGTACCAACCGATTGGGTCAAGTTTCTTTTGATGACAAAGCTACTTAGAAACCTAATGCGATTGCTTTGCCTTAGAGAGGGTTTTCACAAAAAGGATAAAGTTTTTAGTGTTGTGTTTGAGATTACTGTGGCGATTTTGTAGTGTGGTTTGTGGCTTTTGGTTTTTCTTTTCAATTTTTCTGTGTAATCGTATATATATATTTTTTCTATTATTGATTTCTTCCTTGAGCTTGCTGCTATGATTATGGAGTTAGATATTGTGGAGTGCCATGTCCATACACATTCTGACTTTGCACTCATAATTTGATGAACAAATTTTCTTTTGTTAACCAGAAAAGGAGTTACAATATTTGAGAGTTTTTTTTAGGAAAGTTGTATTTCTGATATTTAAAAAATTTAACTTAAAATTGTTATTCTTTTTTGCTTTGATTATTGTACTAAATTATGATTTAGGTCAAGGGATAAAGATATAAGGACATTTTAATATAATATGTAAAAGTGAAGATTAAGTAGGTTAACATGGAAAAACCTAGAGTGAGAGTATTTGATATTATATTTTTAACCTCCTCGTGGGCCGCACCTGCAGTCCCATCAACCCTACCACTGTTTTACCACCGTTACCGCCGTAATTTGGCCTGAGCTCCTGTGCACTTTAGTAGTAGAGAGGCGACCAAAGCCAAACCAAACGCACCCTTTGAAACCAAACCCAACTCTCTTTTCCATCGTTTCCCACAGTTGAGCTTTTCTCTTGGATCCTAATCTTCAAAATCTTTACTTTTCTAACCCGTGATGTAAATTACTGTTTCGTTGATTTCTTTTTTTAACCCTATAACTCTGCTATTCCAGATTGAATATAGGTTAGTAAATCTTTGGTTCCACTGATTTCATTCTTATCTATGTTTAGATACTCTGTTTCATTTTCTAGATTGCCTTGAATCGAAATCATTATATGGGTCTTTTCCCTTTTTTTTTTTTTATCTTATTAGTAATTCATGAGTTTGTGTTAGTGGGTATCGAGTTCTTGGATGGTTTTTTATTTCCTTATTATGTTCACTGCACATTTCCTGGAGTTTTATAGCTCAGTAGCTTTTTGTTCGTTGATTAATGAATACTTGCTGTGTTTTTCTGTTTCTTGCTTTTAGCTCTGTAGTGTTTGTGGTATCTAGTTGATTGGGTTGCATTTACTTTCGCCCCATACAATACATATATTTGGTGGTGCTATTCAGTTCTGATTGGTGCATATGTTGGTTTGATTTCTCATTGATTGTTTGTGTCCTTTACTTTTTTGTTGGTTTTTGTTTTGGTACTGTTCAATTGTTTTTATGGATCTTTTAGGGACCAATGGGGAAAAGGGTTAAGAAAAAGAGCCGTTCGATGCAAAAGGAGAAGAGGGTTACGACCTCTTCTCCTAAAATTGCACCTCAACAAAGCAATGTGAGCGAAGATGCGGTTGTGGAAGGAGTTGCAGTATTGAAAGAGAGAAAACAATGTGCCCACATCGACAAGGGTTTTAATTTAGACATTCTGTCTGAGAAACTTGGATCGTCAAAACCTTTAAGGTGCGAGGATTGTCGTGAAGGTGTGTCTGATAGGAGAGGGGTAAAGAGAAAAGGTGGTAAAGAGGGAAAGAAGAAAGGATCAGTTGATTCAAAATCTGAGTCCAAAGCCATTTGGGTTTGTTTAGAATGTGGACATTATGCCTGTGGAGGGGTTGGTTTTCCAACAACACCTCAAAGCCATGCTGTTCGGCATGCTAGACAAACCCGTCATCCTTTGGTGATCCAATGGGAAAACCTTCAACTCCGATGGTGCTTCCAATGTAATACACTAATTCCAGTTGAGACAATGGAAGAAAATGGAGAAAAAAAAGATGCACTATTAGATGTTGTAAAATTGATTAAGACACGATCATTAGAAAGGTCATCAATTGATGTTGAGGATGTTTTGTTTGGAGTCGGCAGTGTTGCTACAGAAACTAAAGCAGAAGGTGCCAGGTTGAGCACTTTAGAGGGAAGAGGTGGTTACATGGTAAGAGGCTTACTTAATCTTGGAAACACTTGCTTCTTCAACTCAATCATGCAGAATCTGTTAGCTATGGATATACTGCGGGATTTCTTCTTCAATCAAGAATCATCATTTGGGCCACTTACTGTTGCTTTAAATAAGCTTTTTGGTGAAACAAAACCAGAGATGGGTTTAAAGAGTGTGATCAATCCGAAGCCCTTTTTTGGGTGTATATGTTCCAAGGCTCCTCAGTTTAGGGGATATCAGCAGCAAGACAGTCATGAATTGTTGCGTTGTTTACTTGATGGGTTGTCTTCCGAAGAGTTGGCTGTGAGAAAACAACTGAAAGCTTCAAAGGAAGATGGAATTTCATTGAAACATGGCCCTACGTTTGTGGATGCTTTATTTGGCGGCCAAATTTCTAGTACTGTTTCTTGTATTGAATGTGGCCGCTCCTCAACTGTGTATGAACCATTTTTAGATCTCTCTCTCCCAGTTCCAATCAAGAAACCTCCAACTAAAAAGACCCAACCAGTCTCCAGACCAAAGAAAACAAAGCTGCCTCCAAAGAAAGGGGAAAGGACTAGAGGAAAAGCTAACAAAGACACGGGTTCACTGTCAACTCAAAGTTTTTCAAATCCATCAGCTAACAATGAATCCCCATGCCAAACTCAGTCAGCTGTACCTCGTGCAGAAAATGTGATGGCCTCTTCAGCTGATGCTGCAGAGTCAGTGTCTGTTTGCTTTACTGATATGGCTGATAAAAGTGGTTTACCCTTGGAGAATTCTTCAAGTCCTCCAGTTGCTGAGAATGAGAAATTAGTTGAGGCTACAGTAGTTCAAAAAGCAGCTTCATTCGATGACCTCACATGGATGAATTATCTAGGACCAGAAACAATAACAGATGAGAATGATTTCACTTCACAAAATGATGATTTTTCAAGAAGAGGAGATATAATTCCAAATGATGGCTTAATGGAGAATAGTCAAGTATGTTCTGTTGATGATGAGCCAAATCTAAAATCAGACTCTTCTGTGAATCCTTGGGAAGAGGAGGTTCCATTACAGGTTGCAGGCTCTGAAGTTCTGTTACTTCCTCACAAAGAAGAGAGTTGTACTGATGGGGAGATAGCAAAAGGAGAAGCTGAGGCCTCCTCTTCTGTTGTGGGCGGCGGACAGGATGAAGGAGACTTTGACGGATTGGGTGATTTATTCAATGAGCCTGAGGTTTCTTCAGGACCTGTTGCAGAGCCCTCCTTAGACAAGGAAACTGCAGGAGCTGGTTTTACAACAGGAAACAGCAGTGAGTCTGATCCTGATGAAGTTGATAATAGTGATTCTCCAGTGTCTGTTGAGAGCTGTTTGTCTAATTTCATCAAGCCAGAGCTTCTTTCTAGTGATAACGCTTGGGAATGTGAAAACTGTTCAAAAAGCCTGCAGCTCCAAAATTTGAAAATCCAGAAGAAGCAAGCAAAAACTGTTCTAGAAACTATGATAAATGGAGCTCAATTGCAAAGTCATCCACCAAATTCAGATCAGAACATCTTATGTTCTACTGAAGATGGAAGTACTCGTAAGGGAGATATTAATGCTGAAACCTTTTTCAACTCTACAGGTGAAAGCTTTACGTTGAATAATGGGCGCATTGATTGTTCTAATCAAAATTGCATAAAAGGTGAAAGTAATCAAACAGATGAGCTAAAACCAATTGTTTCTCAAAGTGAAGAACAGAAGGGTGATATAACTGCTGTTTCTGTGGAGCTGTCCAATTCTTCTGTTCAGTATGAATCATGTAGTCAAAAAAGTTTTGATTCTCCACCAGTTGATTCTAGCGATGACGAGCCAAGTAGCTCTGGGTATACTACTGCTAAAGATCAGCTGGATGATTCCCAAAATTGTAGAGCAGAGGAAGATGAAGATAAGGAGAGAGCTTCCAGACAAGTGAAAGTGAAAAGGGATGCAGTCAAGAGAGTCCTTGTTGATAAAGCGCCACCTATTTTGACTATTCATCTAAAGAGGTTTGTTCAAGATGCTCATGGTCGTTTAAATAAATTGAATGGTCATGTCAATTTTGGAGACGTACTTGATCTTAGGCCTTATGTGGATCCCAGGTACTTGCTCAACACTCTCTAGAGATTTCATCATAAATCATTTAATACCATAGCTCCATTTCTTTTGTTCAGCTTGTTTGCAGTTTGTCTAAAAGGTTACAACCTTTTCTCTGAAAAGCCGTGCTCCCTGAATTCAGAAACTGGTAGTGGGAAAGAAAAGTGCATGTTTTGTTCACTTTAGATACTCTGATGTTATTTGTTTGATGCATTTATAGCACTTGATGCTGTGTCATTTTGAAGGAACCTCACTGCAAGCATAAGTTTCAGAAAATCAGTAAAAGCCAGAGTTAATATGTCTAACATTTTGCAAGCTGTTAGTATTCAATATGGTGAAGATGGTTATAGGAGTAGTGTAACAGCATACTGCAGTTCAAGATTCAAGCATGCATATTTTCTCCTTACATTCCAATAGGATGGGAATATCTCAGGAAACAATTAATATTTCCTGCTATGAAGTTACTTATATGACTGAATTAGATGAAATTGTTGTCTTTGAGGTCTGATTCTCTTGGTTACATATATATTCTTGTCATTTATGTCTTATTTTATTTGTTGTCCAAGCAACAAAATTGAAGAGATATTTAATATTATAGGGTTCAACTTGGTTGATAGGAAACTGAAATTAAATTCTATCGAGTGTTTGTAAGATTCTTGGTCAATTTCTAGGAAAGAAGAGCTGTAAATCAGCTCTCTTCATGCAACAAAATAAGCAGATACAAACTTTTAACTCCATCGTCCCTAGTATGAACATGAACTGATACCGTAGGACTTTGTACTAAGCATTTATGATGCTATTGTTAATAGGGCAACTTAAAAAGTCCTTATGTTCTTTTCTTATTTGAGGTTATGTTCTTGTGATACGTATTTGTCTGGGTTATTCTATTGATTGTATAAGAATTCCCAAGAATGCCCTTCCCCTTTTACACTTGAAAAAGAGAGAGAGGGAGGATTCTAAGAGGAGCCTGCAACTGCTATAATGAAGCCCTATCAGGTCTCTCTAAAGAGTTGCTATTGCAATCTCAGTTTTGATAATTTTGATTTCATTTGACAGTAAATTAATAGCCATTTAGTATCCTTGATAGGGCTAAGTGGCCAATGGTTTATGTACTTGATTGTTGACTAGAAGTTTTTGTGCAGATGTTCGTCAAGGTTATTTTGTGTAAGATTATGGTATGACAAACTTGCTTGTTGGTGCCTGTTATTGAATTATTGATCTTGCTTGTTAGTGCCTGTTATTGAATTACGGATCAAATTATGTGAAAAATTAACAAATTGGATCTGGAGCAGTCCCCTGTATCAATGCAACATAAGATATCCTAAAAATGTTGTTAGATTTTGTTGATGGTTATATTAACAAAGCTAGGATATACACAAGAGTCAAGCGTAAATTTTCTTTTTTATAATGTTATTATAGTTAAGTCATGGACTTAAAATGTGGCTGGGTTTTTTTTTTTGTTGATTACACTTTTTGTTTAATTCTTTTTAATAACACTTTTCTTTATTAACAAAGCTAGGTCTTCTCTATGCCTTGTGATAACAGTCTTTTAATTCTTTTTAAAAATATTGTTTCTCATCAATATTGATTTATATCTTTATCTTTCTTTTTTTAAAATTTTTTTTTATTGATCTCCATAATCCTCCAGACTCTAAAATTCTGGATGACCATGCATTAGACCTATGGCTTCTGATTCTTGAACATTGAGAAAACATCCTGATTAGCATGCTGGTAACCTAGCCTCAGTATGAGCATAATTGTGACTTATTCCTTTCATGGAAGCCTGGATTAAGAAACCTGATTACAGAGCATTGCTTGCTGTATTATGTGCAAGCTATGAAGTATGAACTTCCAATTGTTGTGTGGAACTTTGCACTTTTAGTAGAATAATGTATATATCCTGATTCTATTACTAATTGTTTCTTCATTGTCCTTGATTTGTACTGTGAAATATGTGGGACTACTTTTTTTTCTGGGCTTTTCTTCCCTAACCCTGGAGAAAAGTCCGAATTAGGTAATGACCAAGTCCTATAGTCTGGCACTCTTTCAATCGATGTCAGAAGCCTTATGTAAAAGCACACCATATTGGTTTTAAATTTTTAATGTTCTCTGTTCCTCTAAACAAACCTTTTGCTTAATGACTTCTAAGCTCTTGTGTGCTATATGTATTAGACAGATGTAATGGTATGCACTAGGTATTGGTCATCTAGTAGGTAATGCTCTCCCATGCTTAAGTGGGGAGAAACATATTTGTGTGGAGGCAAGTTCAAGGCTTTTTCTTTTCCTTCCTTTCCCTCTCTCTTTTACTTACTTCAATAAGTCGAACAATATAGGAACTACCAAGAAATAGTTGTCTCTATGGTCTATATGGAATAGGGGAACAAGAAATAATGCACTCAATTGTACATGTCTGTTTCTATCTCAAAAGTATTAAAGATCTTTGGACATTGAATCTTAATTAAGGTAATACGTATTATGGGATTTGTCTATGCTTCTTAATATCTTCAGCCTGAGTATCTAAGTTCGTTTTGTTTGAGATTTTCATAATCCTTCTGCAGAAAAAAGGGATATGCATTTGATATGGATGCACAGCTTGTTATATATATGATGAGGGATATGGAAATGGAACGAGTAATGATAACTTTTATGTTTGTTTATTTGCTTTCTGATTCTCAGTTTAGGGAGGAATATTTTAGATGTAATTTTGATGGTAAAATGGTAGTAGTTTGGTTCATTTTTCTTTTTGGGTTTGATTCTTTGATGGAATGGCTGCCTTTATATCTGCTACATAGTTTCTAGTTTGCAATTTAGTTGTTGAATTATATGCCATGTGGTATTCAACATGGACTTTATCATTAATCAATATGCTATATTTTTGAGCAGTCACAGTTGTGCAGACAGAGAGAAATATGTATATCGTCTGCTTGGTGTAGTGGAGCATTTGGGAACAATGAGAGGAGGACACTATGTCGCGTATGTGAGAGGAGGTGGGAGAAGCAAGGGTAAGGCAGATAGCGAATATGAGGATTCTGTATGGTATCATGCCAGTGATGTCCAAGTGCGTGAGATTTCGCTGGAAGAAGTTCTTCGCAGTGAGGCCTACATCTTATTCTATGAGAAAATTTGATAATTTTCATAATTACTTGTTTTCCTAATGCAAGTGATTCTTCTTTGAGATAGCCTGGGGGCAACTAAGCAACCCCACAGGGATAGTTTGGGGGCAACTAAACAACCCCAAAGGGGGGAGAGAGAGAGAGAGAGAGAGAGAGAGAGAGATGTGTTAAATTGAGGGGGAAAAAAGTTTGTGTACAACAATTATCATATATTTGATACCCATTTTTTAACGTGTAATCAGCGCTGTACATTGTGAAATTACTTAATGAGAAAATTAGTCCCCACCATCCCCCAGTCTTCCTTTTCTTCTTATATCTTCCTTTTTAGGGATGTTAGCTGGTTGAATTTGAATGATTTTCTGCCTTGCAAAGCACTTGCCCTGTCGGCAATATCATTTTGTTGACAGTTTGCTATGATTTTCTGCCAAAGGTTGTCATCAATCTGGAAATATGTTCTTGCTGTAAAATTATCCTTGAATGGCATGTATGCCGCCTGATGCTGTAATCTCATGAGACGCTTGGATCAAGTATAGACCAAATTTCTCTATATGCCACCTGATGCTGTAATCTCATAGATACTGGGATCAAGCATAGACCGACTTTTGCGAAGTAGGGGATTCATGGAGGCAAATCTGAACTCAAAGCAAGTACATGGTGACCCTTGAGGTGATACGTTGTGAGTTTGAACCAGCATTTCCCAGAGAAAAGTTCACTCCCCATAGTCCATGCCGTGCCATAGGAAGCCTTCAACTCAGAGCACTAATGGAGTTGGGTTTTGCAGTACGTTAGACCTTAGACCTTAACCTTTAAAAGTTGCATCGCAAGACAAGAAAAATTGCATTTGTCGCGGGTTGGAGGTAATCCTTCAGCAAATTCTTTTTATTTTTAAAAAAATGCAAAAGTAGATTTGACATCAACAGTCGCTTTGGCCGAGTGGTTAAGGCGTGTGCCTGCTAAGTACATGGGGTTTCCCCGCGAGAGTTCGAATCTCTCAGGCGACGTCCTCCCTTTTTTTCTCTTTTTTCCTTGAGATGCGTTTTGGGCCTTGTTCCTGTTATTTCTATGCTCATTTTAAAATTATTCCAAAATTTCAATTCATGATAATTTTTTTTTGGCATTTGGGATAAATATTTTGACAATTATTCTATTCAAATCTTAACATCCATTTTTAAACATCATTATCGTTTTATTAATTAATATATTAGCTTTTCAAAAATTCTCTTTAATATTACAATAACAATTTTGTATGATTATCATCATAATAATATGTATAAGATTCTGAAAAATTAAGAATTAAATCTTACATATCAAGTCTATGATTTTTAACATGTTTTAATTAATGCATTAACTTTAATATCCGCATAACAATTTTATGTGGTTACGTTTAGGATATGTAGGGGTGTGCACAGGCATGAGAATATTGTGCTACCTGAAAATTGAATTGAAAAAACTAATTGTGGAAAATACCTAAAAGAACAAAAAAAATTTAGTTTCTAGTATTGTCCCAAAGCAAAAAAAAAGTGGGATAATTTTGGAGTAACACTTATATTGTACAAAAAATCATACCGTTTTGTCATAATTTTATCCCGTACTAAATACTGTTTTATCCCATATATATATATATATATATTAGAATTAATATATTGTAGTATTGTAGATTTGTTTTTATATTTTTATTATGTTTATAATTGATATAATATATTTATATTTTAAAATAAATATATTACATAATTATATATTATAGTTTTACAAGTTTATTTTTTGCATTATTAGATACTTGATTTTAAATTTTAGATTTTAAATATATATTAGATGAATATATTTATCAAATATTTATATTTAAAATTTTAAAAATTATAAGTTCCAAACTATCTTATCTTGTTTTATTTGTCTCATTTTATCCTATGTCTTGTGTTGTTTTGTCTTGAAAATTTGATATAAGACAAGACGATACTCAATAATATATAAAACAAAATTGATTCTTAAATTTTGAGAATTGATTATTTTGAAACGAGGTGAAGATTTTCAAATCTCTAGCTTTATCTGTCTTCTGCACGCCCCTAAGGATATGTGTACATATTCAAAAAGATTCTCAAGATTGACAATTAAATCTTACATATCAAAACTCTAAGTTTTTTTTAGAAACATATCAAATCTATAATTGGTGGAATTGTATTCATAATTAGTGACACAATTATATCTTATGATTTATCACAAATCAGAAAGGTATGTCAATATTTATTTGCTATTTTATGGATAATAAAACAAAATCATTAAAATTAAAAGATAAATGAGAAAATACAAAAAGATTCTCATTATCATTCTCCTCTTCCTGAACAATTTTTAAAAAATGAAAGTTCCATGTAATATGATTACATTCTAATAATTTTAAATTAAAAATTCGATGACTGTTGAGTTAGTTGGTAAGAAAAAAAGATTTTTTGTTCAAATTTGTTGACAAATTATAGAAAAATAATGTTTTATAAATTTATTATATTTGATATAAAAAAACACCAACAAAAAGAAAAAAAGAAAAACAAAAAAGAAGTAAAGAAATAAAGAAATGTTAAAAATCAAATACAACCTTAAATTGGCTTTCAGTGATAGTGAATGATAAAATAAATTTTTTTTACATTAAAATTACTTTTGAATTTGAATTTTTTTATCAAATTTATTAATAAATAGTATTTTTGTATATCATTATATTCATGTTAAACTTATTTTTTCTTATATTTTTTGTAATTAAATAAACAAATAAAATTATTACTGCATAAAAACATCAGTATGTCAAAGTGAAATCACATTTTTAGAATTTGGAAACTTAAAGATTTTTGAAATTTAAGAAAAATTGTATTCTTGTTTAAGTATATCTAAATCTCATTCCCTTAAATGCGTTTTTTAGCTTTTTCCTCATTTATCTAACTGCAAATAAATATAAAAAAAATGAGTTATAAATAAAAATGTAATAATGCACAAAAAATACTGCTCATTCGTAAATTTGAAAAAAAAAAAAATATAGATTCATGTATAAATTTGATAAAAAAGCCCTTCAGTGCCGCTGAGAAATAAATTCGGGGATATATTTAGCATTTTAACCAAAAAAGAAATAAAGAAGCCTCTTCTCTACCTGCTTCCTCCACTCTCTCCTGTATCTTCTCTCTCTCCTCCTTTACCAAGTGCACCCATCTAAGTTTCATACACCACACCCCCACCCCCACCCTATAATACGCTCTCCTCTCTTTTCTCCCATGGCAACGGCAACAGCAAAAGCAACAACATTAGTCTTAAACCACATAATCATCGTTACCAATATGATAATGATCATTACTTTCCCAGTAGCACAAGGGAACTGGTGTGTAGCAAGAAGTGATGCTTTCAACCAAGCATTACAAACAGCTCTAGACTATGCATGTGGTACTGGTGCTGACTGCAGCCCTATTCAGTCCAACGGCGTTTGCTTCCTTCCCAACACCATCCAAGCTCATGCTTCCTATGCTTTCAACAGCTACTTCCAGCGCAAAGGCATGGCTCCTGGCTCCTGTAACTTCTCTGGCACTGCTACTGTCGCCAGAACTGACCCCAGTTACTTTTTTTCCATTTCATTAACTTTTACAGCTTAATGAATCCATTCTTTATATGGATGGTTGCTTATCTTTTTGTTTATGTGGTGTAGGTTATGGATCTTGTGTGTACCCATCTTCTATAAGGTATGTTCTTGAATTCTTGAGTTTCTGATATCATTGTTTACTTGCTTTTCTTGTTTAGTATCAACTTTTCTTTATATGTAAACAGAAGAGGGTTTAGGCTTTTAGCCTTTTAAGATAGTGTTCTTAAGCTGCTTAGAATAAAATAGTTTCTTCATCTTCGAGTAATAGGTCTTAATTAGCGTAATTAACTTTCCTACAATCTGTCTCCATGTTTCTCTCTCATTCTTGCTAGTCGTGTATGTGGATGTACCACACGTCTCTTTCTGCATGTCGGGTAGCATCCAACGGTTCATTTTTGCTGGCACTGGTTGCAATGCGTTTGCCCTTTTTAATACGTCTTGGGTTCCTAAACTATATCGGTACCATTTCGTATCGGTCCATGCTTGGACAAGACCCTTCGTTAGTTTTCGACCACTGGATTTTTCCTATGGTCAAAACATCAGTCAGGGCAAAAGGACCTTGCGGCTGTAGATTTGTGGGTCTCAGCTATAATGATGCAAAATGTTGTCACCACTCCCCAGTCCGTCACAATGCTGCATGATCTTGCAGATTTGTTGTTGCATAACCTTTTTTTCATATGCCTGTAAGTTACGGTCAATTACGGTTCAAAAAGAAAAATATTTGGGTTAATTAGAAAATACTCTTTTTTTTTTTTCCTAATACGATAGTTGAAAAGAGCTACTTTTTCTTATGTTGCGTGGAATTATGTAGTGAGATATTTGTAGCTTGTTCTGTATCTGTAATTAGAAACATGTTTCTTCTTAATTAATATCATGATAAACTAGGCCTTCTTGTATATAAGATTTTTCAGATCTTGGTTTCAAAGTGTAACTATTATCATGCTTATACTTAATCTAGGAGCTTTTTGAGGAGCCATTATTGGAAAAGCATTGCATACTTTTACAATCTTGAGATCCCCGCCATGAAGTGCTTATAACTATAATCTCATTCTTTTATGTATTTTGGAATATGTTAGGGAAAGATTAGTCATGGGTCATGATATTATTGTCTCCTTTTGCATTGAGCACCTGGTAAATGAAAAAAATTGTTATGGGAAAGACTACAATGAACTGTTCTTGTTGGTCTGCTTTCGCATTCTTATTCCAACGGATCCAGGGCAATGCATCTGCTGATTCTGTAGACTTATACTGTTGCAATTGAGTTTCAAAATGAGATCGTGACTGGATTTAGCCTGATTATCACAAAATGAGCTGTAGTTTGAGTTGAAGGAAGAATTTTGTTAAACTGAGGCTAAATGTGAGCTGTAAGGATGCCTGTTAGAACTATGTCTTTAGTGATGATTTAAGTGTAGGAACCTGGTCTCGAGAGTGCATGTGCTCTAGCGGGTGGGCCTACAAGATGCTCTTCATACTTTCTTTGCATTTTAGAAAAAAAAGAAGAATCTACAAAGGGTTGTTCAACCATGACAGAAACTTTCATGCTGTTCTTTACAGAGCATTTGCTGCATCTTTACTTTACCTTTTCTGGATAATTGGGGAAGGGGGAATTCATACTTGTGTTGTTACCAATTAAGCTGTACTTCGGCATGGTGGTTATTGTAAT
Source organism: Omphalea diandra (assembly GCA_949677035.1). NCBI lineage: Eukaryota > Viridiplantae > Streptophyta > Magnoliopsida > Malpighiales > Euphorbiaceae > Omphalea > Omphalea diandra. The sequence continues at coordinate 24,564 of CATIWR010248305.1, forward strand.
ATTAGATTGATAAAAACTATCACATTTCAAGCAAATAATTTAGCGATATTGTTGATTATCGAAAGATCTGTTTTTGACTCTGGAAAAGATCAAAGGATATGCTTACCTATGAGAACATGTTCCAAAGATAAGTGGTTGAGCATGTTCAAATATGCTAGTAGATTGCATTCCAAAGAAATCTGCTTTTAAGACCATTGTTGATGGTTTTTTCACATGGGTTCTATAATTAGTAAGCAGTCCTTTAACTTGGTCTTTATTTTTTTATCTGCCAAATTTATTTCTCCACTTGATATTGGACAGCCAGAATATTCCTTTCATTTTGTGATTGAAATCTCATAACCGTACAGGAGCATAAACATATTTGCGATGTTCATCATATTTAATAATTAGGATTGCACAAATATGAATAGATTATCTTCTGCTCCACCACTTCGGACAAATGTTCTTGTGTTTAGTATCTTCTGACAGCTATGAGATACTTTCTGCTCAACTGGTTTTATTTATTTGGGTTAGGCTATTTAAATACTCTCATGCCATACAGAATGAGTCTGAGTTTTGCCTAGGTGTTAAATTCTTTATACACTATGCATGTTTGTATTTGATTTGAGAAAGTTGCTTATATTTAAATCATTCAAATTCCTAGCACTGCTGGAGGGGGAACTACAACTACAACTACAACACCAACATCAACAAACAACCCGAATACACAGACACCAATGACGACCACACCTGCAAATGGTGGTGGTACTGTTGGACTAAATCCTGGAATGACTCCACCTCTACCAGATGACAATTCTAAAGCTTCAATTGGGTTTTCAGCAGAGACAATGTTAATGCCCATCTCCCTCTTATTTATTCTTTTGATTACGTTTTGATTCATGTCAATCTTTTATTAAGCCAGAGCTGCGATGTGTGCATCTTAAGGAAAAGAAGGCTTATACAGTTTTGTTAGAAAGTTGGAGCCCTTTTTGTAACTTAGATCTAGCTAACTAGCTTCTCGGTGTAGAATTTGATCTTCCATTGCTGTGTTCTTTACGATGGAAGCTATTGTTGGCGTGCTTCAAATTGGCAGATATAGACTTATTTGCTATGGTTTAGTTGGTAAGAAGTTATTTGCGACCCTCTACTGTAATCCAATCTTTGTAGGTCTACAAGTTCAATTCAATTAATCAAATAACACTGTTATTAGTGGCCAATGTACGAGGGAGTTGCTCATTCAAGAACCGTCCTAATGATGAAACAAACCGTAGTGGTTCAAGTGACTTCGTGAAATTCTCAAGTATATGGGTGTCCTTGAAGTCTTAAGTTAGTGATAAAACTGAATTGCTATGATATGACAAATGTGCAAACCAACAGTTTTGTGAATCCTTTTATAATATGGCACTTGCTTGGACTGAAACTATCGGACCTAACTTGCGCTCATGGATGATTTATTGATGAATTTGATGAATGTCTTGAAGGCGTGTTGCAACGCCTTTATCCTGAAGATTTATTTCTCTCCACCATAAATAGAAATTTGAGGGCATCAGATTAAAATAGCCTCACCAAAGACAATGAAGCTTATAGCTAACTATGCTTGCATTAAACAAAGTTGGATCCCAAATACTTTTGGAGTGTACAAAAATTAGATCCCATACAATTTTGGAGTGTATAAGACTATTATGAACTTAGTAATTGACACATGAAAAGTATTTCTGCAAATAGAAATAGATTATTTATTTAGGTGAATTCTCCAATATCATTACAATATGGTACATCGTATAAAATTTCAAACTACGTGTACAATATACTATTATTTAGTGGTAATTTTGTCAAAAATAAAAATTATTCAAAATGATGAATAGTTATACATATATCTAACGTAATTACATATTAATGAAATTATTATTTGAATCTCATAAATTATACTAATTACGATATTGTGATAAAATATGGCATAAGACATTGTTCGATCATTGATAAAAGTATATCTCTTAGCATTTTTTTTTTATAGTTCACGTCTCTTATAAATAATTATATTATGTTTCAATTTCCTAAATAGACACATCCCTTTCGAGAGTAACTCTTTGTACTTATAAACTCTTATTTTCTAAAGAAGCATTCTTTGAAAAATATAATTACTCCTACTCAACAATGTCTATTAGTAAAAAGAATATTTCATGAAAGACATCTTATTGCCAAAGGTTAGAACCTTACTAACCATTACAACCTTTTGTATATATTATTTATTTTAAAATTCTAACTACATTATTATTATTTAATCATTTTATTTCAAAAACCTCCAACAGTATAAGAGGCATCAAATGTAAGTTATGTCTGCATGAGGATGCATCAGCTGTACTTATTAACACTAAACTGTCCTGGATTACCTCTGGTTAACCAGGCAGGTATCAGGTTCCCCTACTATGTAGATGATATCGCCAGCAATTTTGTAGAAGTCCTGATTGCGATGCCAACTCCACAAAGCATGAGTCTCATTTTTCACCTATAATGTAAAAATAATGATCTAAGCAAAGTTGGAAAGACTAGTCAGCTCAGTTTCTCTTTCATTTTAGAACTAGGCAGGCGATATCTGTAAAAGATTATGATCCAAGGCAAAATATATATGTTTGTTAGAGAGAGACAGAGACAGAGACCTGCAGTATTCCATGGCCAAAGCTGCTTTCTCTGTATGCACTGTAGTCAGGCTGCTGATCCCAGCAAAACTTATCTGCAGCAGGGCCTGATGTAAAATTGAATGCACAAAGGCCACCGATATCTTCATCTGGTGTCATGGATGGCTCTGGACAATCACCAGGATCATCAGCATGGGTAATTGCCATCTCCTCCCGACTACCACCATCACCTATTGTAATATAAACTGGACCACATGGATCCGAAGTGTAGTTGTACACTTAGTTTGACCTCCCATATGCATGAACCTGTAGAATGTTTTTGACATTTTAACCAATAAATAAAGTTGCATTTTATTTACAAATGTTGCTGTCCTTGAGAAGTATATATACCAACAAGAAAATACAGAAGGAAGAAGTACTCTTACATGTGCATTGAAGACTATGTCAACACCATACTCATACAGCAGGTCCTCCATTTCCACTCTCATACATTCTGCTTCTCTGTAATTTGCCTTGAAGGTGCTGTACCAAGCAGCCACCAACCAAGGAGTCACATTCCTGTCAACATTATGGAGGTCTCCTTCCAACCATTCATATTGATCAGCTGTGATAGAAAATCTAGAGAATTATGACAAGCAGAACACAATTCCAACATGAGCTGTTGGTTAGCATAGAAAATTGACAATTGTTGCATAAGCTAAATGCATTGAAAAATTAAAAAATGGAACAAATGAGGACTAGATGAGAGCTTACTTGATTTGTCATAGGGAATATAAGCACTAAGCACCACAAAATGTATACCCCCTGCATTGAAAGAGTAGTACAATGTGGATGATCATCCACTTTCTTCATATGGGAATGCAAATCGAAAACTATAAGCAACAAATATCTGATCTTCAGCCTGCTGTTCTATTTCATGTTTCCCTCCTATCACCATTGTTGGAACATTGGCCAACAGAGGCTGCATAAACCTGTCAATGATAAGCATGATTCTATGAGTTGCAAAGCCATTATAAGAGCAGATCAGGATATAATATTAACAAATTTTAAGAATGAAAGATGAAACTACTATACTCTTCTTCTGATAGGATAAAACTATTGGTATTCAATTTCCAATAGGTAAATTTGTGTCTACTCTTGGTATATTTTGTTCCAACAAAATGCCTCATGTTACTTCTTGTTGTTTTGCTTTAATGAATCAAATTAACTCAAATTTTCTTATGTCCTTGATGTCATGCACCTACGCTCGCTTACATTGCTAAATTAACTCAAGTTTGCCTATTAAATTGCTAAACAGCAGTTTGAAGTATAAACCTGTAATACATTATCAGGACTAGACTTTAAAGCTCTAATAAGAATTTTGTTGTGAACTTCTGTTTCATAATCTAAGACTTATCTAGCTTTGGATAGCAGTAATAGCCTTACCTATAAGCAACACAAGTAATTTCTCAGAGTCTGAATTTGAGCACTAAATAGGATGGAAATTTGTAGGACAAGTTTGAGTATGTAAAATGTTGGAGTTTGACCTTCCCCAGTAATCCCAGCGCGGCTGGTATGTTTCGTGGATGGGAGTTTGTGGAAATGAGCAAGATTAACAATTAGACCCAGTACCATTGGTGAGATACATGCCAGCATAACTTATACCCCCAACCAAAACAAGTAGTTCAGGATGGTTACTGAGCAAGTGGCTGAGTGTTGTACTTGTATTGTAAGTAAGACCTATGTCTCCCACTACTGCTATTCTGCTCGGATAATATGTGGGACTGGAGACTGGCATAGTTCTAAAATAAAAGATATCACTCATTACTGGTATAGAGGGGTCTCCACATTGATATTGATACAGTGCACCAGGTTCCAGTCCTGCAGAAAGGCATGATAGAGAATCTGATTCCAAAATATTTTAGGTCTTTTAGATGGTTTCATTACTCAACCAAATTGACTGATGATAACAACTAAAGGCGATAGATTGAGTAGCAATATACTAAATAATTCAATATGCCTTGAAAGCAAAATAAATGAATAATTAGCTATGATAAAAAAAGGATGACATCAGGAATTTTGCTTTTGATAAAAATAAAAGAAAAAAAACAATTATAAGCATAGCAAGCAAATTTCTTGAACATAATGCATGTGAATAGTACCTGTGAGGCAAACATGGTGTATAATGCCAGAAGTGTAGTTTTGAAGGCTTTCAAAAGGATGAAGTTGATTATAAACAAGTGAATAGCCTGTTGCTTGATAATTCATTGGCTGCCTTGAGATTCCATACTGAACAACACTAGCTACTGATTCAGGATCTAATGGTGTGATGTCATCACCAATTTGGAAATCCCCTGCATCTCAACTCAAGCAAAATGCTAATTACTCTGTAGAATAAGAAAACTAATCCAAAACCTCCAAATATCTAAGTTTAATCTTACACAACTGTTATTTTCCTAAACTAACAGAATTCAGCCATCATTACTGCCCATCTTTTCACTGAATATATTAGTGGTGACACATACACTTACCCAATTTTAGTTGCACAGCTAACTTTATCATGCCGTTGATCTTAAGGACCATAATTTCCACCTAGCACACCTAGCACTGAAACAAAGATATTTGTGCAAATATATAATCTGGCAACTGACTGCATCCTTCTAGAAACCAAAACTCCGATTTCAAGAGCATAAAACTCGATAATTTGCAAAGGAAAAATCTTGCTCATGAAAACACAAAACCTCTCAACTTTTTTTCATATCTCAACGACCAAATTCACACTAATATTCCTATATATGTTCCAAAACAAAATTAAACATGAAAACTGAAACTAACTTCATGCTTCCATCTTTTTCTCTACATTATCCTATAATACTCTATTTTTGTAGAGATGAAGAGACCAAAAAAAAACATCCATTAGGAACAGTAAAGAGACCTGTAACCCAAGAGATCCAAACAGAGTCATAATTTGAAGAGAGAGAAACAGAAATTTGTTCAGGCTCAAAACCCTAACAGTCTTTTGAACTTGGGGATAAGTGTGTGGCAAGTCTCTGGCATTTCCATGGTGAGCATTGTTGTCAAGAGGCAGAGTCACAGGCTTGAAGGGTAGCTGGGAAATCACCAAGAACAATGCCTGAGCTCCACAAAAGTGAGAAAACCACGAGAAAAATGAACATTGAGACCATACCCATTTTCAAGGAGAAAGTAAAGTTTCTAGCTTTACATAGACAGGGAAAGAAAAGGTTGAGAATAAGCATAAAAATGCTCAGACTTTTCTAGCTAACTGAACCATAATAATAGCCCAAAAGTATAAAAGGCAACAAATAGTTCACGGGTTGTTGCTTGTTCGGATGATGAAGTGAGAAGTTTGGATGTGTGCAGCATTACTGTTGGTATTACTTCACATGTCACCGTTAAGAATGTGACTACTGGCTGACCAATGTAACCCCTAATGTTGAGCTGATCGGCCGTTCACATTTTCTTTACCATTGCATTTATATATTTACTATTTAATTATAAAATTAAAAGATAGCTACTAACAATGATCAATAAGCAATTGAATAGCCTTGGTTATTTAAAAATTTAAAAAAAAAGAAAAAAATTCATTTGTTATGTCTTATACACTAATGTTGTATAATATTTTTTTCTTTTAAAATTTTAATTGTAATTACATCATGCAACCATGGCCATGCAACTTGATTTAATCCATCTATTTATTATCCAATTCTTTACAGTATGTATTATCTCAACAAAACACTTATTTATAACACATAATCTGTTTGCTTCTAAATAGTTCAAGTCCAAATTGGAGGTCTGTGAGTCGGATATAATTAATCAAACTATAATATATACATTGTGAATTATCAATTTACTCGACTACTGTGAATTAATTAATCTTGATAAAAATCATGAATATAAATTACACTATCAATTTAGATGTAATATAAAAAAAAATACTCAAACATTAAAAAAAAATAAATTACACCTATAAAAGAACTTATATGAAGACTCAGTATAAGAACTTCAACTAGTCTAATATTAAATAGAAGTGTGCAAGAGTTGCTTAATAGTTAGAAATATTTATAGTTGGATAATTTTGTGCTATACTCGATAGATTATACTAAATTTTTAATTATTTTTTAAAATTATTTTCTTATTTTTAATTATTATAAACTATATTTTTATTTTTTTAAAATTATTTTAATCATATATTCAAATTGTATTTATTATTAAATTAATTAAACTGAATTAATCGCGTTGAAACTAATTAATAGGAAAACAGGTTAAAGTCATCTATTCAATTTAGTGAATGATCCAGTTTAAAAACGCTGACAATAACATGTTGAGGGACCAATTAGCAAATACATCAATCCATCAACACAGCTTAGGAGCCGCCTTTGCTTGCTAGCGCTCAACGCCAAACCCAACAATTTCAGCAGATAGCTACCTAGCAAAAATCAAGGAAATGGCAATGAGCCTGTCAAATAGGGCAGCATCCGCTACTAATCGAAGCCTAATCACCGTATTCAGATTGTCTTCTCCCTACCTCAAAACTTTTAGTACTTCTTTCCCTAATGACAGTACCAACTCTTCTTCCTCTTCTACTACTTCTTTGGATTCCAAGAAACCCAAGAGAAGAAAGAAGAAGAATCTGTTTGAGGTGGCTCAGTTTTTACCCAATTGGGGTATCGGTTACCACATGGCTAAATCTCATTGGAAAAACGTTTCTTATGAGATCACCAAGATTAATCTCTATAGGGTAGGTGTCTTCCTTTCTCTTGTCTTTCTCTTTCGTCAATTAAACATGAAATAAGCTATAAAGTTTGTCTTTATTTTGAATGTAAAGTTGTAAGGAGCTTAAATGTTAGGGGTTTTTTGTGGTTTTTTGATATCCTAGTCTAAATGGGATTGCTTTAGGGTTGAAATACAGTAGGATTACAGTAAAAACAAGGGGAATTTTTTGTCTTTTGTATTGAGATGAGAAGTGGGTAGAGCTTAAATGTGGAGCATTCATGTTATTATATCTTCTAGGGGTTTTCCTAGAAATGGAATTGCTTTAGAGCTGAAATTTAGTTTGGATAACAGTAAAAAGAATTGAAATTTTTTTTGACTTTGTATTGAAAACGAGAAGTGACTAGAGCTTAAATGTTTGAGCATTTATGTAAGTATATATTAGGGTTTTTAGGGTTTATGGTCTTTTCATTTCCTGCTAGTCTGTTTGGATTGCTATAGAGTTGAAATGGACAAGTGAGATAATGCGGAGTCAACCTTTTTCAATTGAATTTTGAAACTTTGTTAATGGGTCTGATGTGGTTTTATTCATTGCAGGATGGCAGGCATGGAAAAGCATGGGGGATTGCTTGCAAAGATGGTCAGTCTTAAGTTTACTATTTCCTTGTTTGTTTATTATTGGAGAAACTTAAAATGAAGGAATTAGGTTATGTCTATTGTTGTGCTGCACTTGTCACTTTAACTGTCTTCTCTTCAGCTAATTGAAAGTATAGTGGCCTTTGCCTTGATGGTGTTTGAATCAAATCTGAGAGTGGTTATGGAAAGATGTGATAAGCAACCAATTCTTGGTGGGTTTCACTGAGGTTTAACTTGTTGTCTTTAAGATTTTGAAAATCATCTTTAGGAAATCAGTTTTACTTGGGTATCCTTGGAGTTGGTGTACTATTTTACTCCACTATCTTAGTTCAATTTTTCCCTTGATATTGCATGTGGTTGGCCATGTAAACTGCTATCGAACAATATTTGCATTCACAGATGTGGAACAACTAAAGCCTTTTGCATTGCGTTTAAATGCTAGGAAGTAAAATTTTCCTCCCATAAATTCAATTTCCTTAAATTTAAATAGCAGAAGAACCTTTTCTGGAACACTTAGAGTTTGAGCAGAGTTTATATACATTACATATTGTAATGTTCTAGGCGGTTAGTTTATTCTGTACTTTTGGATTGCATTGCTAATTGTTGTTTCTATCTTTTCCTGTCTGATGAAAGGCAACAAAAATGAAAAGATACTGTTGCATATCTCTTGATCATGAAATGTTCAGTTGCAAGTCTCCATAAATAAATCAATGAAGCAGAAGATGTAGAGTGTATTCTTAAATATCAGGACTTCCTGTTCTTATTTATTGTCTTTTATCTCAGTTTATGGTTAAAGGACTGGCTTGAATGTGAAAAACTGGAACTACATATTGGTAGCTTCTGATGGTGGTTGGCCAACAGATTATTGCATTGCGGATATGTTGCTATGGTTTTGATTATAAGGCCTTGCATAGAAGTAGGTTAGAAGAAATTAAAGAATGGAATATAAATGAAGGTTAACTCATTTGCAAGTATTTTTATATTGTAAATGAGGTTTAATGGAGGTTAAATGTTCATATCCATTAGTCTCCAAATGTTCATTTCTTCTAAACCCTTTGTATGAAGGAAAGTTAATGAGGGTGATAGAAATGTATGAAATAAAATGTAAATGAAAGTTAATTAATTTCATTTTGTTTGGGAGTTTTAGAAAAAACATGAAGTTAATGGGTGTAACCTAGTTAAAACTTCTATATTTCATTCTTTAATCCTCTATTTAGGAGGTTAAGAAATTGACATTTGAAGGTTAATGGATATAAACATTTAATTTCCATTAACTCTCATTTACATCATAAACAACTCATGAACAAGGTTAACCGATTTACCTCCATTTAGATTCTAATTTATATCTTTTTAGTCATTAACTTTTCTTTCCATCCTAGAAAAGACACTAATGTAATACCTACATATATATGTACCAAATATGTAATGCAGCATTGTTGTCAAGCTGAGAGAAATTCATCTAAGATATAATTCCACTTGCTGATGTTTAATGGAATACTAATATTTGCTCTGGTGAGGAGAAATTGTTGTTTGGATGAGCGTGGGGAAGCACTGGAGCAGTAAACCAATGTCTTAGGGTTTCACTTTTCAGGGCTTAAACAGAGTATTATAAGGGTAGTTCGGTAGAATTATTTCTAGCTCATGTCTATGTTAATAATCAAAGGGCAATGTTGGCTATGCTGGTTAATATTGGAGTTAGTACAAGTTCGTAGGTTTACTTGGTTAAAGTTCTTTGATCTCCCAGTTTATTTACATGTCCTAAACTCGGCAATTGATGGAAATCTCTTTATACTATTTAGACTTTCACACAATATCCTTTTCATTTTCTGTTTTCCATGTATGTTTGTTCCTTTATATCACGCAGTCACTTTTTCTGATCAAACACTTCTGATTAGACTTGCAGATAAGGAAAAGCTGATGAATTCTTGGATTTTCATTTGTATGCCATTTATGCTCTTTAAGTCAGACTTATATCTTATCTCAAGCATTAATAGTTGCAGTAGTTGAAGTGCTAATATTCAACGGTTTGCTCTGTTTTAAAATTAGTATGGTGGCAAAACTTGATACGGTTACTATTTTGTACAGGACTACCAGCTGCAGATGCTCCTAAGAAGATTAGTGGAGTTCATAAGCGTTGCTGGAGATATATTCCGAGGTTAACAAAATCACTGGAAAGCAAGCCGAACTCACCAAAGTCAACAGAAACTGTCTCAAATTCTGAAGTTCAGGCAGCTTGATGCATTTTCCTTTTCGACTAAGGACTGGTAGCCTAATGTACTGGATGTTGGGCGGCTGGCATCAGCTCATTTTCTCAATGTATTTGATTGAGCATTCTTGATTCAGTTTAGGTAGGACTCTCTTGGAGTAGGATTTTGAGTTATATCCTAAGTAGTGTACAAGATGCTTGTGTGTTCGCGCATTGATTATGAAAATATCTTTTAAAATTATAAGGACTTAGGTACAAAAATGTTAGGGATGCTAGTCATAAATATGTACGGTGCTATTATGATTTTACATTTTTTTATTATAATTTTATTTTTAGATATTAGAATTTTATATATGAATTGATTATAAAATAGTATGTTTCTTAATTTTTTTGGTACATAAAAAATAATATTTTTTTAGGTAAATAAGCTAAAGAATCAGTTGTTATATATAATTAATTCTAATCTCAAATTTAGTTTTAGACAAGTGATCGTCATTTTTCATTTAACTATTTATTTGAAATAAAAATTTGACATTTATTAAACTAATAATTTGACACATACCAATTAGAATTTTCAAATAATTTTTTTGTTAAAAATAACTACAAATGGTAAGAAAGAATCATTAAAAGAAATTATGAAATGTATATGTAAAGTATACAAAATTAAAAATAAGTTTTATATATTATCTATTTTAAAAATAAAAATTATTTATTTGATTATATATATATATATATAAAATTGTACAAAACATAATTTTCTAATTTTTTATCCAAAAATAATATTATTTTTAAAATTTCTCACTCTAATTTAATTATAATTTTTTATATTTTTGCTTGACAATAATTATATATTACAAATTAATAATGAATATTTATATATTAATTTTAAATAATTAATTAGTTGATAAATATAAATATTAAATTTATTTAAAATTTATTATTATAATATTTCAAATATATTTATAAGTATTAATAAGATAAAATATTCATTAGAGAAGTAAATAATATATTTTTCTAAATAGATAATACTATATGTATTTTATTTTTTAGCTTTATTTGGTACAATTGCTCATTTTATAATTTCTCTTAGCATATGTTTATTTTTATTTATAATTTTTTAATTCGGTAATTTTATATGTCTAATTAATAGATATTTCAATCATTTATTTATCAAATAATTAGCTTGACAAATGATAAATTATCTTCATAAAGAAACATTAAATTTGTAACATGAAAAGTTTTTTGCTCAAACAAACTCTTGTGAGTGAATTGTCAAGTTGAGAATGTATTTAAGACAATAGCTTGCTATTTGTCAAGCTAATATTTGATAAATAAATAATTAAGAGCTCGATTAATTTGACATATAAAATTATTAAGTTAAACAAATTATAAAAAGAAATAAAAATATATTAAAAGAAATTATATAATAGGTAATTAATAAATAAAGGTAATATATATATATATATATATATATATATATATATATATATATATATATATATAATCTATTTAGAAAAAATATATGATTACTCGTATGTGAATTTTAATAATGAACAATTTAATTTCATTAATATTTAAAATTTTATTTTAAAAAAAAGATTAAATTATAGCACATTCAATGCGTGCACTAAGTCCATCTACTATTTGTTTGTTATATCAAATCATGGGAAAAACTTTTATTTTTAGTTGACTACTACCATTATAGTTAATTTGAAAATCCTTCAAAAAAATTTAAAATTTTAAATGATATCTCCATTAAAATTTATTCCTTCAAAGTTTTAATTTTAATGATATTTTTATTTCACTGCTGTTAAAATTATAAAATTTCATGACTCTTAGAGTTATAAAATATCACTTTCAAATATTTTTGAAGAAATTAATTAAAAACAAAAACTAACAAGAGTTAACAAAGAGTTTTTTGCACAGATATTTAGTGTGTGATTGGATATTAGTCAAACTTGCCATGATTTGAAGCAGTTTATATTCTTTCATTTTATATATATAGAATTTGTTAGAATATAACTTAAATTCCTAATGAGATTGGATAGAAATTTTTATAGGACTACATCCACTGAGCTTAAAACTATCAACAATTTCATTATATTGAAGATTATAAATACAATATATAGTTTTTAAATCTAACTCCAACAAGAGTATAAATCACATACCAAAACACTATTATGAAGAGGATAAGAAATTGTTGTTGCTGCCTACAATGCAAAACACATAAATTTTTCTAACATAAACTCTCTTCACAATAAACCAAAAAAAAAAAAATCTCAAAATTCATCGTGCAAAAGTCAATAAATTCCTATCATCGAATCCTATTTATAAAGAAAAATTACACTTATTTGCTAAGTTAAAAATAAATATAAAGTCTCCACAAATTATAAATCATAAACTAAATAAAAATTTGAGACAAATGTCTTCTTCAATTACTTTTTGGATCTCCATGATCATCATTTTTAATGGCAATATCAAAATTCAAATTTTTTTCAAATTCAACTTTCTCCACCTTGAATGACACTCATCTCAACTTATTTTTTTTCAAAATTTTAGCTCTAATACCACACATTAACACTAGTAAAAGTGGAAAACTTTTGATTAATGTGGAGAAATTAATTTATAGATGAGTATAGACAAAAATGACAATTTATATAGTTCACCTTAATAGGGTTACATTCACGGGGGTTAAGACGATCAATAGTTTAACACAGTGAAGATTACAAATATAATGGACAATTCTCAAACTAGTATCCAACTCAAATGAGAATACAAATTTATACATTAAAATATTCTTCAAGTAAATGGATATTAAGACAAGAGTAAGAAATTATAGTTGCAACCTACAATTCAAAGCACATAAATTTCTTTAACATAAATCATATCCACAATAGAAAAATTTTCAAAAATTATTGAACAAAAGCCAATAAATCTGTAGTATTGAATATTGTTTATAAAGAAGAATGATACTTATCAAAACCAAATACAAATCTATACAAATTAAAGATCCTCAACTAAATAGAAATTTACCAGAATAGATCAAAAAATAATTTTATAAAACTCTTAATTTAGAGTTATTTCTAATTAATATATGAATTTCTATTGAAATTTGATTGAATGGCTTGTCAAAAAAAAAATGATTAAATGAGATTAACTCTACAAATAGAAAGATTATAGAAATATTTTTTTTTCGCTTTGTTCATCAATATAAGAGATTTGAGTGCAAGAGAAAAGAGCTCTTATCTAGCACACATGCATACATGCACGTGCTCACACTCACATATGTTGTAATCATATTAATAAATATTCAAAGTAATTTTTTAAAAATCTCAATTTTAAATAGTTTGTGGTTAAATTTTAAATTTAAATAGTTGAAGTTTTATTCAAGAGGTAAAAAAGGTACTCCCTAGAAATAAGTGTTAGGGCTCACACATAGTCAATGTAAAAGAATTTTCTCTCCAAATGTTAAAAGATAACACTAATTAATACAAATTAATTACAATTAATTTAATAATAAATATATAATAACTGATGAATTGAATCAATAAGAATTGATAGAAACATTCAATTAACATGAACATTTAACTTGGAAAAATGTATAATTGGTGCAGCCTTTTCACATTTTTTTTCATGATATATATATAGGGAGGTACCTGTGTCCTTATTTTTTTTTTCGTAGTTTAGATATAAAACATATGGTTGAGTGAATTAATAGAGAAAATGTGAGACTTATTGTTGTTATCTACACATATAGTATTGTCTTTACTCAAATATATCAAATATGGAAATTGTGTGATAGCGTGAGGACTAAATATATCATCTCTTATGTCATGTTTACATGAATTTTTTGGCTTTTTGTGATTATAAAAAAATGAATAAATGGAACACAGAATATGAATGATTAAAGGTAATAGTTAGTGTTAAAATATATATATTTTGAAAATAAATATCAAATATAGTACTGTTGTCACCAAAGTTATATTTTGTTATCTTAATTACTATTTTATTAATATTAATGTTATTATTATTATTATATATTGTGAATGAAATTGATACAAATGTTAATTGAATTAAAGACAAAATGAAACTACATGCACTCTTTAAAATTATCTCTCCTTCCATCGAAGATGAGAACCGACCTCCCAAGATCATTATGCAACAAACGATAGAGCACATCATACAAGCATAACATAATGCCTATAAACTAAGGTTGAAGTATAAAAATGAACATGAGAAGACAACTTACAAGGATTGTCTTGAACTACATGAGAATACTATCCTTTGGCTCAATGAAACTATCACATACAACTGTAGTGAGTTTGATGCGCAACCATGGCTAAATGGAGCTCGAACCCATTTAGACACTTGTCAGACCAGTTTCATTGAGGTTGGAGTGCTTCGTCATTTGCTATCCTCATTGATGTTAAATGATGCATTAGAGTTGGTTAGTAATTTTTTTGGACTCCTTGAGGTTCAAGAACCTTATAGTTACCAAGATGGGTTCCGTTTATGGCATGAAGCCCAGAGTTGGCCCAAAGAAATTGTGGGCTTAAGCAAGAAAAAAAGAGCCATAAAAAGTTAACCTGATTTCTTTTAATTAAAAATTTAAACCCCTTTTGGGCCTTCTTAAGGGCACAAAATTTTTTCTTTCACAGTTAAAAGAGAACAAGTTTTTGGAATCTTTGGGGTAAAAAATTGGGCCTTTAGTTTTTTTTTTTCAATATTTAAAGAAAAAAAGAGGCATTCGAGGACTTTATTTTAAGGGCTTGGGCAAAGGTTGCCTTACATTAGGGCGACACTTTCTAATGCTTTAGAGTTACTCCAATCATATCTACAACTACTGTCGTTCATGATGGATTAGAAAATATCAAAACTATTATACAAAATTATTGTAGCAACTTCAAAAAGGGCAAGGAGAGGAGCAATGTTAGAATATGTTTCAATTAGATCGAACATAATCAATATCGAAATGGTTGGTGCTGATATAGGTAAGACATTAATAACAGGAAAGCACAAGTGTTAGAGTTGGCACTTCAACTTACAGATCAACAACTTTCAATAATTATTAGTATTAATATCGGTAGATAAAATATTTTATTAAATCTTGTCATATTATAAAAAAAAAATGGTAATATGATTGGTGATATAGGTCATAGTCAAATTTTTGAGTTGTGTTTTCAATGAATTTAATTTAGTTGTAGTAGGTCACTCCTAACACTAGCAGAACATACTTTAATATATTATTTGTTGTATTATTTTCTTCAAATTCATTGATTAAGGCTATAACTCAAATGCCTTGCATCCTATATTATTGCAAACTTACACCAAAATAGATGCAGTAGAAATTAAAACATAAGTTAATTTTTCTTTATTTTCCAAATTGCTATATTTTAGTTGTGCAATAGTTTTTTTAATATTTTTTTATGTATATTATTGGGATATGTAACATTATATTTTGTAGTTGTATGGAATTTCACCGATCACAACCTAGCAGTAGCTTTTCAATAAGATAGTCTTTATTTTGTATTTTATCATTATAGTTTTATTGATTTTCAGGATATGGTCTATGTCCCATTCTCTAACACAGTTTTATAGAGAGTCGTATATTCAGATCATAAGACAATGCAAAGATTATTATACAAAGTTCTAATATTTATGTTTTCGACAGTGCTACACCCACTATCACTAATCAATTAAGGACTAAGTAAGTTTCCTAGAATATCAATTCACAACTATAGACTACAACCCCAGATTTCCCTAGCCACATAATAGGAAATTATAAGGATTGGTCCAATTTTATATATTACGAAGAGTACATGAACATGATCTAGGTTCACCTACCTTTAGAAGGGTTATATACAAAGGATTTCTTGTCGTTATTGATGGATCAATAACATCAAAATTTATTGTCAATAATTTCATCGAGAAAAATTCTTGGTTATCGACTACCTGAGTCCTTCACATCCTTAGCTTGTAATTCAATTTATTTCAAGAAATATTTTTAGTTTCATTTAGTTTGTTTATAATAATAATAATAATAATAATAATAATAATAATAATAACAACAATTTATATAATTAAAAAATTTGCATATAAATTACATATTTCAATGCATGATTTAGATTTTTTTTCTTATTCATTTTTACTAGAATAAGCTTTATTTCTACAAGCTCAAGTCTTTTGAAAAGCTTTTTTTTTTTTTTTTTTTTATAATATATCTCATCTTATTGACTTCCAAAAACCACTAACATATGTACATAACAAAAATTACTACTTAATCAACTAAAAAAATCAGTTCACCAAATCTATAAAATATATAGCTCTATATACCAAATCATTATACTTTGCATATCTCTAACTTAAAAGATTTAAATAAAAAATGAAAAATTCTTAATTTTATTAAATTATTATATTATTAGTCATGACTATGCAATTAAAAATAGTATAACTTTTTATAGGCACTAAGTTCAAATTTCACCATCATAAATTTCCCATGAGAATTTATGATAGTGAAATTTGAAAGTATATAATATTGAACCTAGTGCCTATAATGAGAAATTTATAATGGTGAAATTTGAACCTAGTGCTTATAAAGAGTGACACCATTCTCAATTGTATGATCACGACTAATACATAATAATTCTAATAACATAAAAGCACTAATTTATAGGCTAAACACCAATCTTAACAATCTTATAAAGGAATAATTTTAAGTAAGTGACGAAGTTTCAAAGATCGAAAATAACATACAATTAAAGCTCAAGAAAGTTTAATTGCACAAACTCTAAGGTTTATTATATAATCATTAATGGAGGTTTAATTTAGTTTATTGAGTCCGATCATACCCAATTTTAAGTTTTGGGCCTATTAACTCCAAAATGCTGGACAAATAGCTCATTTAAACCCTCATGTCATATAAAGCTAAGCGTAAGAATGTGTCAAAAACTAATAAAAAAAAGTTTTTTTTTTTAAAGAACAAAAGTCCTTATTCTTCCTCTACTTTTAGAGAAATTTTCTCCTCGTATGTCTCGAATATCACCGATCGAAGATATAATAAGCATTTATATAAAATCAAGAGTAACATTTTCATAAAGGAAGATATAAATGTAAAATAGTTGGCGACATCTATGCTTTTACTCATTATTACCACTATTACTATTGTTCATACTAGTCATATGATTGGTTATAATGAAAGAACGAAAGAAACGACTTTAAATGGAGGTTTTAGATAAAGGCAAAGAAATCAGGAAAGAAGGTGATAGAGACTCATGTTTCTAATGCTTAACTTCTAAATTTCTAATTTTGGTTTTTATTTTTTCTTGTTATTTTTTGATTTTGAGTTTTTGGTATTGGATTTTCTTTTTAATTTTTAATTTTGAGCATACTATTTAAATGATCCCATAAAATTCATCTAGTAAATAAGCTATTATAGAATGATGTTTGATGTTTCACGCTTATGTATATGTTTTCGTTTTGTACGATAGTTTATATGGTTAATTTATTTTCTTATATTTCTTGAATTTTTTTAGCTCTACAATTTGGTAATTTGGGATTGTGGAATTTGTTGAGAAGTTCAGTTCTATATTCATAGAGATTTCTATGATTTTCTTTTTTTTTTTTTTTTTGAGTAATGATTTGTGCAACAAAGATTGTTGCTTTATATTGATTGAAAAAATCCGATCTTTCACGTCAATGCACTTTTTTCAATGAAGAAATTTTGGATTGAAACTTGCATTCTCTTTTTTATTCTTGATTGAAACTTGTAGAATTTGAAAATTAATTGAGCTTATAACAATTCTTTGTCAATAAATGTACCTAAACTTCAAAGAAAAGTAGGTGTGATGGTGAGATAATATAGAGAAGAAGATGATATTGATTTTCTTTTTAAGGAAAAGATAAAAAAAATATTTTTGTTTCAAGCTTCACTCTTTAGTATTGTATGTGTCATACATACTCGCTCAACAAGTCAAAATCAAAATCAGACTTATTTGAGTTGTTCTTTTGAGATTTTGGATTTAATAAACCTAAAAGTTAAAATTGGACATGACAAGATAGTTAAGGGGTCAAATTGAACCTTAGTCCAAAAATAAATGAGAAAGGACTCATTAAGGAATCCCCACAAAATACAAATTGCTAGCCCCTATCAGCTGCAGCATTCTGTCTCTAATAAGTAGCTTTCTGTGCGTAGCCAAGAAAATAAGGAAACTGTCTTATAAGACAAGGAGCTTTCCAAATATGCTACCTCATTTTGCAATGTAATCCATGCAGATTTGATAGAGAAAATGCCAAAATCATGTCATCTTATCTTCTTGAGTCTTATTTACAACACCACACAAGAATGCCTCATAAAAATCCCACGCATGCAAGGTTACACCGTCAGAGATCAGTCCCATTCTTTCCATGCATCAGAAACTTTTGCATTGAAAGGAATAAACCTTTTCAACATAATAGAACCATCAATCCAAGGATCTGTCCAAAAGCAAATAGCAGACTTTTAAATCAACCCAAGACATTCCAGATCATATGATCTTTTTCACAACTTCCTCTGCACATCAGATTGGTATCAAGTCGAAGTATTGTTTATAAAAATATAAATATGTTATCTTCTAAGATTATGTTTAGACGTTAAACCAAACCAAATTTACACTTAAAGATTGGATGTTCAGTAGTTTAAGTTCAAATTCCCTAATTCAACTCTCTCTCTCTCTTCTATCTCTCCTTCCCGTTCTAGCCTAACCCCTCTGAATGATGCCCATACAGGGCTGTCCTTGGCTTCTTTGAAGATGGTAGCCTTATGAAAATCTTCATTTTTTACAAAACAAAAACTTTTTTCAGGAGATCCTTCTATCTATCTATAATATATATTTTTTTTCTTTTCATGGTTGAGTTGTTGTCTCTATGTCTTTTTCTCTCTCCTAGAGCTACATACTTGCCCTGGATGAGCTTCTTTGGAACTCCTTTGGTAAAAACTGCAGAAAAGCTCATTTTTGGTGAATTTTATTTATAAGGGTTTTACTTCCATTTATTCTATCTTTCTCGTGGTAAGATCTATTTATTTGATTTGGGTATTAAAAGCAGAAATTTATTAAGTTCGTCGAAGCAGTTTACCTGAAGTTCGAACAATTCATTGAGCAATCATGTTCTCTTATTATCAAGGTGCGCTTGCCAATGCCACCAGTTTGAAGAAAATTTCAGAAATTTGTATGAAGTGTAGTCTATAAACATCTTTGAATGCCAAAATGGATTTTACCTTTCCACCTTGCTATTGCTGGTTGAGCAAAGTTTCTTTCATGAGTGTATTTCTATAGCTTTTGATCAGTCAAAATATTTTGTGCGCAAGCTTATTATTAGTTATAGTTCTTATTTTTCTGGGGTTTTTACCCTTAATCTTGATCTAATGACTATGTACTCCTGATTTATTTAATGGAGAGTTTTCTTTTCAGTGCAGCAAAAAAAAAAAAAAAAAATCAAAATCAAAACTAAAATTCTAAAATATGAAGCTACAGAATCATTATTTCAACAAACCCACCTTATATTAGCTTATAATTTTTGAACATTAATTTGAATCTTGTGACAGACAGGCAGAGGAAGAAGAAAAAATTACAAAAAATAAATATTTATTTAAAGCAATATAATAGTTAATGATAAATTGTAAGAACAATAGGGCTGAGATTATTATCCTATCGACATCCATCCATATCCATATTCTTTCTTCTATTCAAGAATCATACATTGGCGCTCTTGTAGTTGCTTCTTTTGCTTCACAATCAATCTTTAGTGTTGGTTTTGTGCTTGAGCCGCATTCATAGAAACACCTTCAATTTAAGCAAGGCAAACTCAAACCAATCAATATATATAACTAATTCTGATTAGTTTTTGATAAGATTGTTATTTATCAGTTAATTGTTGATTATTTATTTAAAATAAAATTTTAATATTTATCAAACTAACTATTTAACACATAAACAATTAGAATTTTGATATAAAATCATCTAATTAAAAATAAAAATTATTAAAAAAATTATGAAATAAGCAACTAAAAATATAAGGCTACAAAATTATTTTCATCTATTATCTATTTTAAAATAAATAATATTTACTTAATCACATATTTTGTATGAATATTTTATTTTATTAATATTTTTAAAATATATTTTAAATAATATATTAAATTATAACCCCGTAATGCAATATATGTAAACATTAAATACTTTCCCAGCTTCATATCAACTTATTACATCTTTGGCATGTAGTTCAATAAAGAATAAACTATGGTTAAAAGTTAAGCTACATGTGTGTTTCAGCTAATGTGCTTCATTTGTCCGTTCTCCACAGCTTAATACCTTTGATTCAATAGGGCATCTCTCAGCCTGCCTTACTATGTAAATCTCATCTCCAACAGTGTTGTACAAGTCCTGGTTCCGGTGCCAAGTCCACAGGGCATGCGTCTTATTCTTAACCTGCAAATGTTGCATATTTGGTTAAAGGACATAGTTTGAGAAATGAATAATTCATACAAGTTCCTATCAAGATTATCAAGAACTAGTCCTTTTGATTTATGTTTAGAAGTAATAGTTGTAATGTGAGTATATTGGAGCACAGAGAGGTACCTCCAAAATCCCATGACCAAAGCTACTTTCTCTGTATGCACTATAATCAGGTTGCCGGTCCCAGCAGAATTTTCCTGCTGCTGGTCCTGATGTAAAATTGAACGCACAGAAACCACCCATGTACTCATCTGGTGTGGTGGATGGATCTGGACAGTTACCAGGTTCATCAGCATGTGTAATTGCCATCTTTTCTCGATTTCCACCATCACCAACTGTGATATAGACAGGACCACAAGGATCCAAAGTGTAGTTATACACTCGGTTAGACCTCTCGTAGGCATGTACCTGTTGATTATCGAAATGAGATTAAATCCTATCATACATTATGTTATGAAGCATCAAATTCCGGG
>CATIWR010248329.1:0-11578 GCA_949677035.1 Omphalea diandra
CCCCCCCCCCCCCCCCCCCCCCCCCCCCCCCCCCCCCCCCCCCCCCCCCCCCCCCCCCCCCCCCCCCCCCCCGGCGCAAGGAAAAAGGGGATAAAATAAAAGAGGAAAAACAAAATCCATTGTCTGGGAAGGGAGGGGAATAGGAGGGGAAAAGACATATTTGAAATTTTCCCTCTGTCATTTTCTGTTCAAAATGGAGAGAAAAAAAAAAAAGAAAGAATGAGAGATTTTTGTTGAAATGACTACTATCCTGCCTCTAGACCAATATTAATCTAATAGCCTATTACTCGAGACTAATGGAAGAATGAGAGAAAATATTAACCTGATAGCCTATTACCCGGGACCAACGGATTTAATATTTATATAATTTCTTTTTCTTATATTTAATATTTATATAATTTAATATTATTATATTTAATGTTTATATAATTTCTTTTTCTTATTTAATGTTTTTTTGTTATCTCTATTGTATTTTGCTAAATGGATATTATTTGCTTTGTTAAATAACAGGTAAAATATGAAATACAAAAAAAAAAACAAATTTATTTCCTTTCATATATTGCGTTGCAAATAAGGAAAAATAAAATTTTTTATTTTCTCTCATTTTTATCCAAACATGATGAGGGGAAATAAATTTTTACTTTAAATTAATTCTCTCAAAATCTTATGATCTTTTTTAATTATTGTCTTTTTAGTTTCACATTTTTCAATTGATATTAAGTGATTGAATATTAAAATATTGAAATATAATATTTAATAAATATTAGCTTTTGACGTTTCATTTAAAAACTAATGTTCAATATTTACAAAATATAACTCAATCTATAAATATATTTTTTTAACATTTCAAATATAAAAAATAATTTTAGAATTTTTTTCGTATTAACATTATATTTGTCATTATGTAAATTTTAATTTCATATAAAATCAATTAATTTATAAAATAATTATTTTTTACCATTATACAATAAAATTATATATCCAAATGTTTTCTTTAATAAAGGGTAAAATTGAAAGTGTATGAAATATTATTTTTCTTTCCTTCCATATTTGGCTATCCAAATAAGAGAAAATAAATTTATTTTCCTCCCCCACCTTTTTATCCAAACATGAGGAAGCAAAATAAGGAGGGAAAATATAATTTATTTTTCCTCCTTATTTTCTTTCCTCCCTACATCATTTTGCCAAACATAGGGTAAGTAACAAAAAAAAAAAAAAGAAATATAATATTTTTTGTACATTATAATATTAGTTTTTATACATTATAATATTTTTTATTAAAATATCTAAATGTATTATAAAATTTAATATTTGAAAGGTATTTATGTTATTTAATTAATTTGTAGTAAAAATAAATTATTTTTATTAGTATTTATATAAACTGAGTATATTATATTTTTAAAATAAATGCTTTCAAAAATATAAAATAAGAAAACACTAATCTAAAAAATTTTTAAAAAATTAAAATCAAAATTAAAAAAAATCAATTCAAACTGAGTCGAAATAATTTAATTCGATTGAATTTTTAAATATAATTTAATAATTTATTGTCAGACTAGGTTGATCAAACCTATGTGAAACCTCTATTTTGTTCTTGAAAACATGGATTGAAAGGTTCTAAAATCTTATCTAGGTATTATGAGTGCAAAATTAAGTTAAAACATCATTGAAAGTTGAATGGAGCTTTAAATCAAATTGTGTTTGTAACTCGCGACTACTACCCTTTAAATAGCAACTGCTAATAAGTGAAGTATTGGACACAAACTGGACAAAAGCATTTGCGGTGAGCATCGCGTCCTAGATTGCAACCTTAATATTTAATCAACTTTGGAGGGATTTTAAAGCTGTATCCAACACAATCCACATATCACAAGACTGTTACAAATTCATATGTTGCGTCCGCAACATGATATGTGGCAACTATTACAAGCCCAACTCAAGAGCTCTAAAGGCATTGAGCCAATTGTGGCTAGAAGTAGTGTTTAGATAGCTAATGCGATTTAGATTACATTCGCAACCATGGAATAACAACTGTGATTCTTAAAGACCAAGAGAGGGTACCATTGGCTAGTTTTTTAAAGGACCAATGTTGAATTGTCATGTGTCACTAGCCATCAGAAAAAAGTTGAAGATCTTGACTACAACTAGGCCAAACCCAAATCGAAAAAGAGATAATGACCTCAACTATGACTTAACAACCATTAAATGCAAATTTGCCTAGAATACCTTGTAGATTTGGGTATAGTATTGTCTCTAAAGTCTCTTTGGTGGGAGTAACCTATAAATACTCCATCAAATGGACATAAATGCAAGGTAATATGATTTACTAAAGTCAAACTCTTACAAATTTATTTTTCAACTATCTCTTTCTCTTATTTACTCTTTGTAATTGAATTGTAAGAAGTTTAGTGTGAGCTGTAAACACCCTTTAGAATTGGATTTGAGAGTGAGCCAACAAAAAACTCCTATATAAGTTTGAGTGTTAGCCTTGAAAAATACTGGTGAGATTGTGTATGAGCCTTTGTAAAACACAAGTTGTAAAGTTTGGTGTGAGATTGCAAAACACCATTTAATATTAATGGAACACCTAATTAGAAGAATTGAGGAGTGAATATAGGGTTGGTTAATAATCGAGTCATGGTAAATTCTTGTGTGTTCTATTTTTCTTTTACTTCTTTTAATACTTGCATAACTAACTTTCCCTCTAAAATTTAAAATTTTCACTAATTCAACCCCTATTCTCGGTGCATAAGATCAAAAATTTACAAATTCAAGTTTTTAATTTGATTCAATTTTGAGTTGAATCTTTATTTGTATAACTATATCATGAAGTATAAAAGATAAATAAATATGAAATCTTTAACTTTATTTGTAACCAATGATCAAATAATGATTAGTTGATCAAAATGCTAAACATTAACATCGAACTTTTGGCCTAGTATATAATTGTGGCAAGGAATGATTGGGTAGCATCAATTATATATAAGGGAAGATTGACAAGTATGGTGTGGTAGGACAATGAACTAGTAGGAGATACATGTATTAGGAAACTTTTCAAAACGGTTTTGTACTTTCCTCTTAATTTTGGAATGGAGTGATGCTAAGTGGATCGAATTGATCTGGATTACTAGGGTTTTTGGGAATTTGACTTTTAGAATTAATTTAGATTGCATTATTTATTTCATGTGAGTTTACTATTTTACCCTTTCCACAACTATGACAAATGACCCTTTTTTCAAATTTGAATTGCATATAAAGTTGTATGCTATTAATACTATATGTGATTTCCAATTCTTTGAGCACCCAAGCTTAATAAATGTAGGCATGCAAATCTAACTTTCTTCATTTAGAAGCACTCAAACTTCATATTCCTTCCATTAGTAGCACTCATGGAGAGGAAAGAGTATTGGCAGAAAAGAAAAAACAAAGGAGAGAAATTTTATGTTGTTTTTAGTGGTTTTAGACTTCGTATATATAAATCTTAGCAAGAATGTGCTCTTAATGTAATTGGTATTAGTAAAAGTCTCTATAAATCATATGAAACAATGGAGGATGCTGTAGAAGCATATAATCCATGTCACAATACAAAAAAAGGTTGTGCATCCATCTCCAATCATTTATCAAGTGGTATGTAGAGAAGACTTGAAAACTTATAGCAGTGAAGAAATTTGCAACCCAAATGACGAGTATCTCTCATTCACATCATATGAAACAAGCTTGATTACTAGTTTTCTTGTAGGGCTTATTCTTGCAATGAAGTTATCTACAAAATAGTGATAGTTCAATGTTGTTGTGCCTTATGTTGTGGTTTTTTATTGGAAGAATGTTGTATTTTTTTGTCCTTCCGTTCAGGTTATGTAGGAGCTGAAAGTGAAATTTTAAGGTCTAAGTCATCCTTCAAATTTGTAATTTATTGTAATATGTTGAAATGCCATAAGGCATTTTGATCCCATTATCTCTTAGTCTCCATTTCCTTAATAGGTGAGATTCAAGCCATGGACAACTCTGCTCCATAAATACCCGACATTAGTACTTTGTTTGAAATAATTTTATTCAATTGTAAGATAACAAATGACAATGGTAGTTTGTGATATTCTTTATTTTACTAAACATTGCCCCCAGGGAAAGTTAACAATAAACTAACATAAAACTCCTCTATTTGCGAACAATTCAAGCATTCAGACACAACCATTGTAAAGCCATAATAATGGAGAACAACATCGACAACATAACTGTACAAAGTTATAAGTATGACTACTCAATCTTCATCATTTTTGTAATATTTTTATACATCTAAATTTTAAGTCGTTTTTATCTATTATCAATCAACATTTGAATATGAACAAATGATACAAACTCTTCCATTTTCTCTTCATAGGGTAAATGGACAAAATGCTTAATTACTTCGAGGCAGGATCCAGGTATAGCTTGTGAAAGTCTCTTAGCATTCCAAGAGGGAGCTATAATCTATGCAAAATTTTGCAAAAAAAAAAAAATGAAATTCTCGTGCTTGTATGATTTAAAAAATGAAATAATTGTATAATAATGTGTTTGTCATTGGTATTTAACTAATAATGTGATATGCAATACTTTTCATACACCCTATGTTAACTTAGTAATGGCTGGCACGAACAGTGTTAATAACTCTAAAGGCAAAAATTTTCGAAAGGATTATGAAATTCCCTTGCTTGTATCATTATAAAATATGGAATATTTGTACAATAATATATTTTCATTGGTATTTAAATCTAATAAAGTAATACGGTCTTGTTGTTATTAAAATTGTATTTTTTAATAATTCTACAACATTCAAGGCTTTTCACATGCCCTATGTTAAAATAATCATGGCTGGTGCGAACAGTATTAACAACTCTAAAGGTAAAATTTTTCAAAAGGATTTATGAAATTTCCTTGATTGCATCATTATAAAATATGTAACATTTGTACAAAGTATTTAAACCTAATAAAGTAATATGGTCCTATTATCATTAAAATTGTAGTTTTAATAATTCTATAGTGTTCGATGCCTTACAAATTCCCTGTGTTAAATTAATCATGGCTGGTGCAAACAATATTAGCAACTCTAAAGGCAAAAATTTTCAAAAAGATTATGAAATTCTCTTGCTTGCATCATTAAAAAATATGGAATATTCATACAATAATATATTTTCCATCAGTATTTAAACTTAATAAAGTAATATGCAGTCCACAAATTTGTTAGAAGCATGGTTGTTGTTAAAATCGTAGTTATAAAATTCTACAGCGTGTAATACTTTTTACATGCCTTGTGTTAACTTAATCGTGATTGGTGTGAAAAGTATTAGTAACTTTAAAGGCAAAATTTTCAAAACGATTATGAAATTCCATTGCTTGTGTCGTTATAAAATATGGAATATTTGTATAATAATATATTTTTCATTGGTATTTAAACCTACTAAGGTAATATACGATCCTTTCACCATTAAAATTATAGTTTTAATAATTATACAATGTTCAATGCTTTTCACTTGCCCTGTTTTAAATTATTCATGGCTAGTGCGAACAATATTAGCAACTCTAAAAACAAAATTTTTTAAAAACATTATGAAATGAACATAAGAAATGACAAAAGGCAACATTAACCATACTTATATTAATAACAAAGACAATGTTAGTTGCAATGTTTAAGAAAATAAACTTGATACCTAAAGCACTTGATATGGTAATTCAAATAGTGTACCATATCAAGAGTTCCAAAACTAACCATACTTGAAATGCCTAAAACTATTACTAAATTTTTTCCTCGCAACGTTTAACAGATACAAAATATCAAGAGCTTCTAACCTCTGATTGCTTGAAAGTGCATACATCATCTCGCTCAACACCATAGAATTCCACGAAGCATGAACATCCATTTTTAAAAAAATATCTTCAGTCTTGGAATTTGTGATTAAGTATGATCAATTTGATGACAAATATATAGAACCAAAAAATAACTTGACTATGCACACCTTCTTAAGGTCATAATGGTGCTGTCGATTCTAATGGTATCCAACATTGCCATGGTTGGTATTTGCTACAAAATAATAAAATAGAGGTGTGTAGGATTTTTGAGGAATATTTACTAGTGAAAAGTTGGTTGCTTACCACTCTGTACCTCTAGTCCTTGGTGTTGTAAACAAACTAAAAAATCAAGGTTTTTTTTTAAAAAATTTTTGTCCACATCTACATTCACTAAAATTAGATAAAAGAATAAGATAAACATGCAGTCTTTTTGTTCAACAACCAAAGTAAGAAAAGAAAATAATGCCATATTGTTCAGCAACTAAAGTAAGAAACTGTTATGTAGAAAACTGATGCAAACAAACTGTTACAGAAAAAAATGATTATTGTTATCACCTTCGATGACACTACCTTCATCAATGTAAACACTTTTGGCTTCTAAATTACCGCGTAATGGATATTGTATCTTGCTTCCATTAGAATGCATTACAAATACTCCAAAATGATAAGGAGATAATAAATCATACACCATGATGTCTCCTAACAAGATCTTGTAAAATAGTATCATCTCCTATATCCCATCAATGATAAATGTAGATTCATTAACTTGTACAATAAAAACCTACCACCTATCATTTGTAAGCAATCTCAAAGTGAATGTTGCTTGATTTTTATCCATGCTTTCCCTTAAAAATCTAGAAAGGATGGACTTTATATACGTGAAAAGATTACAACTCAAAATAAAGTCATGCTCTGGTTATAATAATATATATCAGCCATAGTGAGATGCATGCAAGTTATATATCAGCACATAAAACACATTTACCATTTCTTGAAACAAGTAGACATCTTCATCTATCAACACAAGGAATGTATTCACCATTTATCTTTGGAAGAAGTAGTGATATGTATGCAGATACTGTGAATGAGTATTCTTGTTTGAGGTGTGTGAAATAACCCAAACCGCTTCATGTGGAGTCATATAGTGTAAACCCTAAACCAGTGATGAGTCTATGATGTGGTAGACCAAGATAGTAATGAGTTGTGATAATGAACCCACTCAACTGTATAAAATCGTTATATTTTATGAACCCCCACTTGTAATTTAAATGTGACCCACTAAAATTTAATTTTTAAGATATATATGATCCTAATAAATTGGAGGCTAAGTTAGCCAAAATAAATAAATAAATAATATACAAATATATACATATGCTGTTGTCATGGTGTTTTTAATCTATTATTATGACAATTGTAATTGAATAATAATAAACAAATAAAGTTAGTTATAAAAATGATAATAGAATTTCTAAAAAATATATTGTAATAGGATAACTAACTATTGTGATAAAAGGAAAAATAATTAAATTTTGTGACGAATGATTAAAAATATAATTAATGAGCTAAATGAATATAAATAAAGTTAAAGATGAAAATTTTAAAATTTACATTAAAATTAATCAAAACTAATTGAATCAATAAATGTAAAATTTGAAAAATTAAAAAATAATAATATATAAAATGTGTTCGATACCTTTTCATTTTTAAAGCACTAAGTTTTATATTGATAGTGAAAATGACAAAAGATTATAATTATATTAAAAATAAAATAAAATATGTTAATAGCTGTTCTCGATAATTATTAATGCATATTGAAATTAGAAGTGCATTATACAGCGAATTCTCATCTATCAGTGGCTACCGTATCAGCTATAATTAACCTTCCCCTAACCTTTTGAATTACATGGCATTAGGCTTAAATGCAATGGTTTATCTTCCCAGTGCTATTATTTAATAGCAAACATTTGGGTTAAACACAATGTGACACATGAAGCTTTAAGCGACCATGCAACAAAAGTTGTCAATAAAGGGGCGACTATTAGATTGACACGAGTGAACCAATTTCAAAAAAATAATTAATAAGCTGGAAAACTAAGTGATAATTTTAACAGCTCATACCCCAATTTAGACGGGATGTGTCGTTTCGTTACAATAGGTTAGTTATACTAATTAGAAAGGATGTGTCTTCCTTTCCATTGTAATCACGCCTCAATCGAGAAATTAAAAGCAAGATTATGAAGTAATACAACCCTAAGACATTGTTCACCTGTATATAGAAAGAAAAAAAAAATCCCTGAATTGAATTCCATGGACAATAATCCTTCAACATTCGAAAAACCAAGATAAAAGGTAACGACTGGAAGGGGTGGTCGAATCCCTTCTTGTTTGGAATTAGGCCCCTAAAAGGAATGCAGATGTTGCAAATATAACAAACAAAATTCCAAATTCTGATAATGCAACACCTAAGAAGTGAAGAATAGGGGCATCAACATCTAAAGGTGCTAGGCAACGTCATTATGAGGAGGTTCCATCAAAGAAGCCAAAAATTATAACAGGTAATGTATCTAAACCCTTTGTTCTGCAAAGAGCTACATTTAGTATTTTGTAGAAAAGATGAAATGGAAAGATCATTTAGCATTTGCTAATAAGGAGATACAACCAGGTAAGTTCTTAGATTGAAAATTTTTAGATGAAATTGGGGTAGTAGAGGATTGTAGGAGATTAGTGAAGACTATTGTGTGGGCATTCTTCACACAATTTTTCGATGATGTGCATGTCAACTTAGTTGTTGAGCTTTTGGCTACATGTGACATAAGTTATAATAGTAATAGTGAAAGCGGCCATGCAAAAGGTAATTTGACTTTCCAAATGAGGAAGAAAGAATATTTAACATATACGAGTTGTGCCAATGTTTTCAATTACAAAATGTTGGTCATTGCCGACCAACAATGGAGTTAAGATTGAGATGCACTCTTTTTGGCAATAAATTTCTTAGTCCAGTAATCGATTCTTACCCTCCAAGGAAAAATCTTCAAGAATCAAGAATTTGCCTCTTAACATTCTCCATATATATATGGCATGGACAATAAATGGGAGAGCATTGTCAACTAGATTTGTGACAAAGAATGATTTGTTCTTTATGTGGCGTATGGTGAAAAGTGAACACTTCATCATTCTTGACATCTGAAGTGATGGACATACAAGGGAGTGAGGAGGGGGGCCATTGTGATTGGGTTACACATAACAAAAATTGCAAAGTTTGTGGGTGCAATTCTAAGTATAGGCAATGAGGATGAAGTTAACTTGTGTGGCCTTCTAGAAGCTTCGCCAGAAGCGACTAGTCGCTTCCTTCATTCCTCTTTACTTTAGTATGGTCTGTCTAGTCTTTCCAATGCCTCCTTCCTTGTCGCCAATGAACGCTACTAGGTAAGCTACCTTGCTTGCATTATAGAAATGGTAGCTTTCGCGCCCTTCCTGCCTGCTGAAATTGATTGAATGATCGTGACAACTCTTCAAATCCTATTCAGTCTGATTAGATATGTCACTGAAACAATCCGTTCTGTCTCTATTTTATTTTCAAATTTCGAGGATGAGCAGGCCAATCCTAACATCTTTATCTGAGGAGGAGTCTTCGTCAATTGGCTCCTCAGATAAAGATGTCTCCAACGCTACTCTCTCGACAAGAACAACTTTATCTATTGTGATTTTTTTGGTGGGTTCAGTCAGGAGAGACAAAAGAGAGATTTTATATCAGTCAAAAGCAGATACTACCCCCCATGCTCCTGCGGTCCGCTTACAGAGGAATAGAAGGGGAGAACCCGGGGCCAGAGCAAGTTGGGTTGAGGTATAGAGCTGTAAGCGCGATGGGGGGTGACAGAGGACGTGCTCGTACAGTTCATAGAAAGGTATGATCAACTCATTGATTGTTGGGAACTTTCACTCCTCTATATTCGAAATATGCCTTTCTAGGAGCATTACGATCTGCAGCTCAAATGGTCTCTTATGAAGTCTCTATTGGTCTTATTCTTATTGTGTGCCTTGTGAGCGCATTTGGATCCGCGAAGGCAATCGCTCGGATGTTCCCCTAACCCAACCCAGGAATGGACTGAAGGGAATCGTAGCATGGGGAATGTCTGTGTCTCGTCGCAAGGCTCATTTTTAGTTGTGGGTCATAGGGCGAGAAGCTTTATTTGATCAAAGGCCAGGGCACAAGGGTCCTGGTGCTATCCAGGTGCGAAGAACCCTTAAAAGACATTTCCCTCTCAAGCGAGTAGGGCGTGATTGGGTGAGCTAGACGTGAATGACGTAATGAAAGAAAGAACAATTATGGGATTGACAGATTGTGCATTCCTAGCTTTATGTTAAGTTAAATAGAAGATCTGTCTACTTTCACCTTTTGCCTTAGAAAGAGTTCAACCTACTTGAAAAAGGAAAAGGGAGTAGGCATAGTACTAGAAAGTACGAATTCGGGGTTCATCCCTCAATCAAGCACTACTTGAAAGTCAAACAATCTCAAATAGATGAGCTAGTTTCTCTTTTCATTGGCGTGCTGTGCCTTTTCCTTAATACCCTTGAAGACATCAAATCAGATAAGGTGGGTGAGATCTAATGTTACAACTTCTTGAACGTCTGCCCTCCCTTCCCTTGTTGGAAGAAGTCGGCCTTCCAAGTCTCAGTCCCGTCATTGATGCAGCTGCGGCCCTTTCAAAATCCCTTTCTTAATAGGTTGCTTTATCATTTAACTGAGGAAGTTAAATCGGAAATATGAATTCAAATAGGATTTTACTTCAATATTTAAATTCCCTTTCCATTCATGTTTTCTATTAATAATTTGTTGAATTTCTTCTTTCTAAGGACTGAACCAATATACAAAAAAGTCTCATGCCACGACTTAACATGCCTGCCTCTTTCAATGAGCCATTTGATTTGAGAATAAGATTGCTAGCCTTTGAAGGTCATTCTATTGGACGAGATTAATGGGGAATGGACTTCGAGCATTGATTCATTTTTCGATCTGTCTTTGCTAGAGAAAGCCTTCATTCAAGTGCACTAAAGTCAAGAGCATATTTATACAATGTAATAGGCTATGAGATGTATATAAGGATTGGATTCGTTCTGTCTTTGTTCAAATGCGTCATCTAGTTGATCGAGAAACTATCGGCCCAAAGAGCCTAGCTAGAGGGACTGAGAAAGTCTTCAACGTAAACCGAAATGGTCTCGCGAAGCCGATGACCGTTCAGCTAAGATACGAGATGACTAGTGAATAAAGACAGAATTCCAGAGAGAAAGTGCTTTTATGATTTTCTTTTTTTTTTTTCGATGAATGGTTAAGGTTCAAATTTAGCTATAAGTTAAGTGGAGAAGTAACTGGCTCTCTACAAAATTTGTTTTAAATTTCTGTGATCACGAAGATCGGTAAGAATTCATTTTTTTTCTAGTTCTTCCATTGTCGTGATAAACAAAGGGTCCTGGACAATGAGCCATGGAGTTTCGATAAATAGGTATTGATTCTGAAGGAGGTGCAAGGAGACGAACAACCCTTCAACATTGATTTGTTCTATATTCCCTTCTGGGTGAGAGCTTATGACTTGCCTTTGAATGGCAGAAATTCTGTAAGATGGATAATAATGATGAGATAGGGTAGGGTAGATATGTGAGATTTAGAGTCTTGCTTGATGTGCGGCAGCCTCTAAAGAGGGGGACTATGATAAAGAGTAGGAGTGGAAAGCCAATCTGGGTTTATTTCAAATATGAG
>CATIWR010248348.1:0-26901 GCA_949677035.1 Omphalea diandra
CAATTTATGACATCACGTGTGGCAATAACCTTTAATAGCCTATGTGGCATTTAAGAGGAAAAACTTTTTATTTCGTACATGGATATGATGATGAGTTATTTATGTTTAAATATTGTTACGTTATTTGAGATTGAAGTATCATTATGAATTTACTTACTGAGTATGCAAACTCACTCTTTTGTATGAAATCTTATTTCAGGAAAAGTAGACTAAAGATTGCATCCAGTATACTTTTCAAAGTCGCTGTTTAGCAGTGTAATAGAGGTTGGGCCAGTATGTAGTCAGTTAATATTTTAGTTTGATTATTCATGTATGTTTTGTTGTAAATAATTACTAAGTGGTGAACAAGAGACATAATGAAAAAAAAAAATTTAATCAAGTCTTTTAAATGACAATGGATAGACTTAAAGAGAAATTTAAATGATTATTAAATGGGGTGTGACAGTGAACCTATGAGTTATGAATGAAGTAAGAGTTGTTGCCTTAGCTATAGGAACTTATGAGTTAGCTTTACCTAGTAGACCTATTTTAAGTTTAAATAATTGCTATTATGTGCTTGCTTTGAGTAGGGAAATTATTTTTGTTTTTTGTTTAGGCATAGAAGGTTTGAATTTATTATTAAGAACAATCAATGTTCCATTTCTCATGATGACATGTTTTATGGTTATGCACATCTATCAAATGGTCTTTTATGTCTTAAATATTGAAAATAATAATGTTAAGTCCATCTATAATATTGATACTAAGAAGTATAAATATAATGACTCAAATTTGACATCTCTGGCACTATCATTTGGGCCACATAAATAAGAAACACATATCAAAGCTCTAGTAACATGGAATTCATTTGATTTTGAATCATTTAAAATATGTGAATATTGTTTATTAGGAAAAATAACTAAATAAGGCATAGTGAAAAGGTGAATGATTTATTAGGCCTAATACATATCGATGCATGTAGACCATTAAGTTATCTAAAGATTTGGGGGTGTGATGCTTATGTGAAGTGTTAAATTTCAAATAAATTGTCACCTATATCAAACAAATGCCATTTTGTTGGATATCCTAAAGAAATTAAAGGATATTACTTATATAATATTTTCAAGAATAAAGTGTTTATTGCTTGAAATGGTGCCTTTTTAGAAAGAGAGTTCATTTCTAAGAAAACCAGTGGGAGCAAAGTTCAACTCGAAGAAATTTAAGAACCACAAGATAACATTGAACCACTTATGGAATCTCAATAAGATTCACAAGCAGTTGTTAAACCTGTACAAGTAACATAAGCTCTAAGAAGGTTATAAAAACATGTCAGAGATTTGAGAGATATGGATTTTGCTTAACTAATAGTAATGAAGTGATGCTTGTAGACTAAAATGAGCTTGCATCCTATTAAAAGGTAGTAGATAGTTCATATTCTAAAAAATGGCTATATGCCATAAGATTACAAATGCAATCCATGTATGATAATTAAGTATGGACTTTGATTTATCCACCTAATGGTTTAAAAATTATTAACTGCTAATGGGTTTTCAAAAAGAAAGTAGACATGGATGGCAATGTGTGTACCCATAAAGTAAGGTTAGTTATAAAATGTTATAGGCAAAGACATAGTATAAACTATGATGAAACCTTTTTGGTAGTTGTTATGCTTAAATCCATTCAAATTTTCCTTGCCATAACTGCATAATCTGATTATAAGATATGAAAAATGGATGTCAAAATGACATTTCTTAATGGAAATCTTTTTGAGGATGTGTACATGACACAACCATAAGGTTTTGTCAATCCTGAGAATTCTGGAAAGGTTTACAAACTTCAAAGATCCATTTATAGACTGAACCAAACTTCTTAGTTTGATATTGTAGTTAAAGAGTTTGGTTTCATAAAAAATAAAAATGAGCCTTGTGTTTACAAGAAGATTAATGGGAATGTAATAGTTTTTCTTATGCTATATGTTGATGACATATTACTCATTGGAAATGGTATCCCTACCCTACAAATGTTAAATTATGGCTAAGGAAATGCTTTGTAATGAACGACTTAGATGAAGTCGCCTATATTTTTGGCATTAAGATTTATAAGGATAGATCTAAAAGTCTTATTGGCCTAAGTTAGAGTACATACATTGATAAGGTACTAAATAGGTTCAATATGTAAGATTTCAAGAGAGGATTTTTGTCAATGTCATATGGCATAACTCTTGGCAAGACTCAAAGTCCACAAACATAAGATTAGTGAGAGCACATGAGTAAGATCCCATATGTTTTTACTGTTAGATTTATCATGTATGCCATGTTATGTAATCGACCTAATGTCTCATTTGACTAAGTATTGCGAGTAGGTACCAATAAGATCCAGGTTAAGGTCACTAGATACTAGTTAAAAATATCCTTAAGTACTTAAGAAGAAAAAAAATATGCATTCTTAATATATGAAGGATTAGAAGATGAGATTGTTGTAAGTGATGACACAAATGATAGCTTCTTGTCTAATAAATATGATTTTTTATCCCAATCACTTTACGTGTTTTGCTTGAATAGAGATGCAGTGAGTTAGAGTGGTTCAAAGTAAGAAATTATGGTTAATTCTACAACAGAAGCTAAGTATATAATTGCCTTAGATCCAACTAAGAAAAATATTTGGACCAAGAAATTTATCACTAGACTAGAAGTTTTTCCTAACATTTAAACTTGTATTTTAATAATATTGGAGCTATAGCACAGGCTAAAGGACCAAGGTCATATCAACGACCTTCTCATTCGAGAGATCATTGAGAGGAGAGACGTGAAGATATGTATAGTGTCAACCAATGACAACATTGTTGATCCATTCACCAAACCATTATTATAGCTAAAGCATGATAGTCATGCTAAGTCAATGGGTATTAGATATATTTTTAATTAGGCAAGGTACAAGTGGGAGATTGTTAGTTATGTGTCTTAGCCAGTTCTTGTACTAGATATTTTTTTTTAAACAATGTCATCGTTGTATTTTTATTAAATATCTCTTTTATATTTTGTTTAAGACTAAAAGATAAATTTCATGCATAGTTAATTTTACTTAATGCCATCAAGTATGTGATTTGATAGTACAACACTTAGATGTAAAGAATTCTATTCTAAATTGTACCTAATCAATAATTATTGTTAAGATAATAATGAATGAAGACTAGTATATATTTTTATTAATGACTATGTTTTACTGGTCATAAATATGGGATATTAAGTCAAATACATAGATATAAGTTTAGGAAATATTATATTAGACCAATCATCCACTATTATATGGATAAATTGCCATAAGTGATTCTCGTACAATAGTATTAACTTAATCCTCTAACCTAAAAATCACCATGGATTTCAATATGATGAACTTCATATTTTGATACAATCCAACATTATCTTTAACATGATGATCATACATACTAATCTTGGACATGGAGTAAATTATATAGGGGAGTATGAGTGATTGAGAATCAATTTGTCCCTCATATATTTATGAGAAATATATCTCAAGACCCCTCGATAAGTTAGACTGAAGAGATTGAATGCCCATGCATAAATAAATTGATGAAGCTCATTAATATCATTTTATATTAGTATAGTTGGAGATCAAGAAATAATTGAATTATATACAGGTGACATGATCCATGCCATATATTTAATTGAGAAATAATGAGACAAAAGGATTATAATACTATTTGTAAAATAGTTAGGCTGGATTATTGACTTTTATATAATTTGGGTAGTCATAATGTCTTGTTATAGGTCATTCATGACTTGTTAGCAAGAAATACGGTTTGCACCACCATCAACAATATGTGAACATACACGGTTGCAAACTTAGAATAGGCTCAAAGCAAAATTATATTTAGTACTTTCTTTGAATATGTATTAAGATAATTAGAGATATTATCTTTATATTTAGATATCCTTTTCGTTTTAAAACTTAAAATAAAATGGGATATCTAGTTATCTATATCACTTAACATACACAATTAACATGTCTATATCTAAATAGTCTAGATATATTCATGTTAGGGTTTTTTTTCCTAAAAAGAATATGGTATTCGATTTAAAAAAATAAGAGAGAGTCATGTAAAACTTGGTACAAGCACACCTTTCTTTTGGAGAGTTTATTCATGTGGATACCTGTAAAGGATGTTCATTGCTTTGATAGCGTTTCAATCCAATGATCAATACTCCAA
The DNA here is from genome assembly GCA_949677035.1 of Omphalea diandra. Classification (NCBI taxonomy): domain Eukaryota; kingdom Viridiplantae; phylum Streptophyta; class Magnoliopsida; order Malpighiales; family Euphorbiaceae; genus Omphalea; species Omphalea diandra. The sequence goes on from CATIWR010248348.1 coordinate 4,208, forward strand.
GCTTGAGGTGGGATGTTTTTGGTGTAAACCCCCTTTTTTATCTTCCAACAATGTTGCTACATTTTACATGAATAGGTAGGATTCCATATATTTTTCGTCAGTTTATTTGAATCGCATGGATCTTGTGGGGGGGTTTTGAACATTTAAATTTTTTTCATTATCCTTATTCTTCAAAACCTAACAAATTCTTCTAATTATTTCTTTAATTCTTGCAATTCCACTATTGCCATTTGATATGGTGCAATAAAAATAGGTGCCACTCCTAGTAAGGTCTCAATATTAAAACCAACCTTTCTATGTGGTGGCAAATAGGCAAGTCATCAAGAAATACTTCTGGAAACTCTCTTACCACAAGAATGTCTGTAATCGCAAACTAGAAATAATAATGTCCACTACAACAGCTAAAAATACATCACAACCTTTTTTGATTAATTTGAAAGCATGAACAGATGATATCAAACAAGTTGGAACAGTTATGCACTCCTTAATAAATATAACTCTTAATTGTCCTGAAGATCTGACCATCAACTTTTTAGTATGACAATCTACAACCACATGATGCTTCATTAATTAGTTCATACCTAAAACAACACCAAATTCCTTAAAATTCCATCGATATCAAATCTACGAGCAATGCAACACCACACACTAGTACTAGATAAGCTCCTCACACTTTGTTTATAGTTAGACTACCTCTAATAGGCATAAAAAAAACTTAAATCATATCCTAAAGATTCAACTATACCATTCACTCGTGATACAAATTCTAAAGACGTAAATTAATGTGTGGATCTTAGGTCTATCAAAACATAAGCATCTAAATCACAAGTATAAATTGTATTAAAAATAAGTTTTAAAGCTACTAGAGCCTCTTAATAAGTAAAATTGTAAACTCTAACCTGAGGTTGAGTATGGGCTACATGTTCACTACTAAGAACTAAAGTTGTTCCACCATGTTCTCCTTTACCTATACCTCACCCTTTACCTTTCCTTGTGTTATGAACATTCTTCCTAACACTACTCTGCCTAAATATCTAAGAGTCTACTCGAGTCATACCTACCATTGGGCAATCTCAACTCATATGGTCTGACTATCTACAAATATAGAAAATAACCTTTTTAGGTCCCTAACATTCTAAAAAATGAGTTCTTCCATAATTAGTATAAATTGGGGTTATACCTCTAGCCATTATGCAAATTGGTCCTCTCCTACCCTCAGAACCTTCAAAACCATCATATCTACCTCTACTAGATGCTATTGATGTTGTTCTACGGGGTTGGCTATACCTTTACCTCTTTCATTACCAACGTCTTTTCAAAATCTTGATCCACCAGATGATGTAAAACCACCTCTTTATGTTGCTTTGTTTGGTTCCATACTTCATCATGTATAACTTTTCTTTCTTTTAGCCTCAATTGCATTCTTCTTTTGGATCACCTCTTAAGTTCAAATAGCTATTGCTAATAGTGCAATATAATTGGCTAGCCTTATTGCTAATCAATCTCAAATAATCTCAGTCTCCTCTCAAACTTCTAGCACTTTAAACCTTTATAGTTGCAAACTCTGGGGCATATCTCGAAAGTGTAACAAATTGTACCTCATAATCTACCATTATCATATCATTCTAGTTCAACTAAAAAAACTCCATCTTCTTCTTATCTAAGTAGATCACTAGTGTATATTTATTTGCAAAATCTCTTAAAAAAATGATCCCAACATAAAGAAATTGGTTAAATAGTGCTACTTGGAATAGTCTCGCACCATTCTAAGGTGTTCTTTTGAAGCAAAGATATTGCATACTTCAACTTTTGTTAAAGGGTGCATTTAAGCCTATTCAAGATTCTCCCAGTTCTTCTAAGCTACTCATCAGCCTTAGTAGGATTTGTGGTGCCCTGAAAGTTAAATTGCCTTTGTTTCCTCAATCTATCATAATTTTTGTCCATAGTAGGTCATGCATGTGTTTGTGCTACAAATGTCTACATAATCTCAACAAATTATATGATATTTGGGTTTACATCCGCAGCTACATTATTTCCTATCATTTAATTTTCTACAACATGTTTAACACGTTCATGTATATGAATAAACTCAACAAACTTATCCCTAACCTTTGAGTTAGAATGAACTCTATGAGGTGCATCCATACTCCTTTATGCCAATGCATGTAAGTGTTAATACAATGCATATATTATATAACAAATATTAATATTACACATATCTACAAAAACATTTACTTGCTTTAATTCAAGATATTACATTCCATTTCATTGATTATTATTTATTTAACTTTACTTATTTTATCAGGTATCTTGAGTTATTAATCCATATTTAAAATTCATTCCCATTCATGTTAAATCTTTCACTGAGTATGAAGTACTGAGATGACTTTGCATCATTAAAATTTTTTTCATGCCATCCTATTATTACAATACTTTTCTTTATTTCCTTTTGGTTACTTTTAAATCATGTATTACAACATAGTAACTAACTACAATAAAACATTCATGAGTATAGGTATAAACACAAAACACTAAAAGGATGCATATTGACCTAATCTTTATTAGAATGCTACATAACAACTTCAAAAGATAGACCAGATGCAATCTTTAGTTTACTTTTCCTGAAAAAAAAATAAAATACAAAGAAATGAGCCTTTCATACTCAATAAGTAAATAATTTATGATACATAAATCACAAATAGCATAACAATCATTTGAAGATAAATAAATCATCATCTTATACATTTACATAATAAATAATTTCTAATTTTTACTACCACACAGGCTATCAAATGTTATTGCTTAAAAATTACAAGGAATGAGCTTGTATACTCAGTAAGTAAATAAATAATCATACATAAATCACAAAAATGATAATAAGCATTTAAAGATAAATAAATCATCATCCCTTCCATTCACATAATAAGAAATTTCTAATCTTTAATACCACATAGGATATCAAATATTTTTGTCATACAAATTGTAGGATATTGTCGCCACATAGGTTATAGCATATCATTGCCACATAGGCTGGTGTTATTTAATTTCAAAGCCATACACGTTATAGAATATCATCGCCATACAAGCTATAGAATATCATAGTCACACAAGCTATGATATTCTCTTTAGTTGCTACATAAGCTATTCTTTTCTTATTACTTACTCAAACAATATCAAGTAATAGTCCTTTACTAATTCATTTATAAATTCAACAAGATTCTGACAATGTAATTACTAATAACAACACTCATCAAACTTGGCAATTGTATCACAATGTACTTTCATTCTCAAGCCACAATTTATCAACATCTCATCAAAATAAATAATTATAAAATCTAACAATATTTCAATCCATATATCCATCATTATCATCTCAATCATTGAAATATAAATTCGTAACATTTAACCAATTACATGCAATATGTACCATTAGCTATTTACTTACCTCTTTATTTAAGCTACTAAGTAATAGATGGTTTAACTTATTATTAATATTATCTTCAGTATCTTGAGGACCTATTTCAGTAAACTCAATCGATCTATGATCATAAAATATGATTTTTGTCTCTTTATACATGTGTGTTCTAGTAAAAATATCACAATCTTGCAAGGTTATTTCTATAATTACTTTTGTCCCACACATTCAAATGGCCAAATTCTTTTTCCTTCTTAAATTAGACATATATGAATACAAAATATCCAAAAATTTAGCTAAATATATGCATTACATAATTTATTTTAGAATTTTATAAATTTTGCCCTATTCCCACTGTAAGTATATATTAAGCAGGCTAATAAACTTAGCCTTATTTCAAAACATAAATGTCTAATTGAAAATTGATTTAGAGGAAATTAGTTAACATAAAAGTGAACATATTTCATACTTTACACTTTCTCTAATTAAACTTCTATTGTTATCAAAATAAATAAAAATTCTAACTGAGTAGGCATGAGTAAGTTCAAGATCAGTCCTAATCAAAATTGCAATATCTCTTCACACATAATATATTCAACAAAACTGTTTTATAGGCATTTATATGAGACAAAATTCTATGACTTTTACACTTTTCACTTTACCAAATTCCCTTTCTAAGTTTAAGAACTTCTTAAAAAATAGAACTAATAGACTAAGCATATTTTAACAGGAGTTAGTCACAATCAAAGAGTAATATCTTTTCACACACAACTTATTTAGCAAAATTGTTTTACAAAAATTTATATGAGACCCAAGGAATTTATATAAGGCATAAACCTACAACTTTCATATTTTTCACATTATCTAACTCCTCTTTGAAGATTATGAAATAATGGGTATAATAGTCTATTCTTAAAATAGAATCAAAATGAATTCAACTTTTATTTACTTTCAATAACTTTTCATTCATGCATCCTTGCTACAATTAGGTTATAATTCTCACTAATTATTCATGCTTAATATTCCATGAACGATAAATTTTATAGGAGAACAAAAAATCACATATCATGAGTCAAAGTTAAAAAGCGTTAGGATTCCTTCCTAGTTAATTTCCTTTTTTTCTTCTTCTCATTCTTCTTCTTCTTCTTTTTTTCTTTTCCTTCTTCTTATTCTCCTTCTTCTCCTTATTCTACTCCTCCTCCTCCTCCTCCTCCTCCTCCTCCTCCTCCTTCTCTTCTTCTTCTTCTTCTACTACTTTTTCTTCTCCTCCTCCTCCTCTACCTTGTCTTTCTTATCCTCCTTCTTATTCTTCTTCTTATGTTCCTTATTCTTTTTATTTTTTTTTTCTTCTTCTTCTTCTTCTCCTCTTTCTTTTGTTTCTTCCTCTTCTCTTTCATTTTCTTCTTCCTCTTCTTCTTTTTCTCCTCCTCATCCTCCTTCTTGACCTCATCCTTCTTCTTCTTCTTCTTCTTTATCATATCCATATTCAAGTGCATCAAATATAATAATGTAAATGTTATTATCATACTTATGTCTTGTGATGCATATATGTAAATATAAAACAATTGAAAATGTATATGAGATAGATTGAGGATTATAGGAGCTAATGAATATAATGCAACAAGCATATTCTATCAGGATGTTTATATGTCCATATTTAAGGGTGGCATTAAAAACATTGATGAAGCTTAAGGATAATGGGACTATAAGGCATTGGACTAAATTGGTCAAACCTAAGTCAAAGGCCTTTTTTTATCTTGACAATAAAGATTGATAGGTACTAATGTTTTATTCAAGTGTTATTTTTGCAGTATATAAGTTAGTTTTTCATTAAAATTTGGATGAAAGATTAAATCTCAAAGTTTGAGGAAGACATCCAAATTTGCGATCAGGATTTTGTAATTCATAACTGCAATCGTGGCCTTGCTAAAAGGATGGATGAAGTTAGGCCAGAAGAATTCAAGGAGGAAATAGCAATCGCAATCTAGCCAAGGGAAACTTGACTGTGACATAGAGGAATTCACATTGGTGTTTGTATCCCATGTCACGATCATAAATTTCATAGTTGTAAGAAGGGAACCAAGTCTACAACCACATCATGCCAAGTGTCCAAAGCAACCATTGGAATATCAAAATTTGTAAGGATGAAGCACCTGTTGTGACCAAAAATAAAGAAAGTATTTTCTCCTCACTAAATAGAGGAATTTGTGGTTTTAGTCACACCCAATAAGGACATCAATCGCAATCATGAAATTTAGTTTAATAGATTGAAGCACCAATGGCACATTGGCATATGGGCTAGCCGTTAAACATAAAACGAGGTTCTCTGCCATGATTTCAGGCTTTCCAGTGAGAATTGAAAAATTACAACTACAAAATACCACTCACGACCGTGACTTTTGTCTGATAGGCATTTAATGCAAAATCTGCCTACCTTCCCTTGAAGATTTAGGCATAGTTTGTTAGTAACGTCTCTTTGGTGGATGTTGCCTATAAGTACTCCACCAAACATATGTAAATGCAAGAGAATTTTATTCATTATAACCAAATTCTTACAAATTTGATTCATAACTTCTTATTCCTTGTGAATTCTTGATTGTTTGGTGTTAGCATTAAACACTTTTGTAGTTAGGTTGAGAGTTAGCCTAAGCTTCTAAAACTCTTGTTAAGGTTAAAGTGTGAGTCTGTTCAAAACACTTGAGTGAGGTTTTTCGTGAGCCTAGAAACATAAAGTGTAAGGATTATGGACGAGCCATAAAACATACTTGTATAAGTTTGGTGTGAGCTTGAAAACACTAATTTTAATTGACTGAAATACCCAATTGTGAAGAAATAGTGAGTGGATATAGGGTTTGTTAACACCCAAACTACTATAAATATCTTGTCTTTATTGCTTCCACTTCTTCTCAATTCTTTAAACACTAAATCTTCCCATAAACATTTTTTAAATCTCCCACCAATTCAACCCCCCTTCTAGGTAGATAAGGGCTAAGAAGTGGTACTAGAGCCTCATGAGAAAAGATCATAACACAAGAAGGTATCCATACCCATCTTAAGCCTTATTTCAATGGATTCGACTATACTCATTAGAAGTATAGGATGGAAATTTATTTGGATAGTGTTGTAGTGGATCTTTGAGACATAGCAACTAAAGAGTGGAAGCCACCTACTAAGGTGGTAGAGGGAAGTGAAGAATTGATACCAAAAGAAGAGTGGGTTGAAGCTCATAAGAGATCCAATTGAAGACATAAAAGAGCTATGGCAATCCTTTTGAGTTCTCTCTTCAAAAAAGAAATTAGAAGGGTCCAACATTGCCTAACAGCTCATGGGATTTGGAAGGCCTTGGAAAACTACCATGAAGGCACTACTTTGGAGAAGTCTAGCGAGCTTGAAATGTATGTGACAAAATGAGAGTTGTTTATGATGAAGGAGAATGAAAGCATTATGGATATGATAAATAGACTCTTTGCAATTATCACAAACATGAAGAAGTTTGGCAAAACTCTCACCAATCATGAGGTAAATTCAAAAATCCTTAAATCTTTACCTCTTGAAAAGTTTGGTGCTAGGGTTTGCGATGTCTAAGAGTCAAATTCGAAGATTGAGAAGGTGCCAACTGATGTTCTAATAGGCAAGCTTTTAATTCATGAGCTAACCTTGAAGAAGGATGAAGAAATGAAGAAAATGAGAGGATAAGGAGACAAACCAAAAAGAAGAACCTTTGCTCTCAAATCTTCACCTAATGAAAAGGAAGTTGTCCAAGTGAAGATGAAAGTGACAAAGAAGATGAGTAGTTACCCATACTTTCAAGAAGAACAAAGGAGTTGATAAAGAAAAGAAAAGAAAAAATAAGCTTCAAGAAAGTAACTCCAAACCCAAGGAAAGATTAGGTGATATTACATGCTATAAATATGGCAAATAACGCCACATCAAGTATGATTGCCCTAAATTGAAGAAGAAGAAGAAAAAGAAGAAAAGAGATAAAGAGAAGAGGAAAAGGTTCAAAGCCATTTGGGATGATAACTCAAGTGAAGCATATAAAAATGAGCAAGTTGCAAACTTGTACTTCATGGCATAAAATGATTCATCAAATGAGGTAAGCTCTTCTCCCCATTCGTATGCAGAATATAATGAGTTAGATGATGTACATGATGAGCTTTTAGAAGCTCTTAACTTAAGATATGACAAATACAAGTCACAAATGAAATCTTACAATAAAAAATGTTCCAAGTTATAGGATGATTTAAATCCTTAAACAATCTTATAAGTGAATTGAGGACTTCAAATGAAGAACTCAAAAAATTTGTTGAAAGTCTTTCAAAATGATCTTGATCCTAAACTCCTTGAGAAAAAAAATGACTCCTTAAAGGGTAAAGTCATTGAGTTTAGAAATTTTATTTCTAAGTTTCACAAGGGAAAGAAAGCTTTGAATACACTTATTGTATCTCAAAGTGCTCCTTTAATGAGATATGTTTTAGGCTTCAACGAAGCCTCCCCATCTATACTATCACCTACAACCTTCATTAGAGCTTTAACTCTTTAAACATCTAGCATTAAGGTAGTTAGTAGGAAAAGTGCTCTAAGCACTAAGCCATCATTGCCCATGGGTAAAGGGAAGACACCTCAAGGCTCAAAGCCTACTCCAAAAAGGGCAAATCATGCATATATTTACACTAAGAGGCATGCTCACCCAAACTCACATAGGAAATTCACTTGTACGCCTAATCATATGTGCTCATGCTCACATTCATGTCATTTTGGTATGAGAAAATTCTCCACTCATACCGAAGCCATGTATAGGAGGAAGACTCAAAATTTTAAACTCCAATGCCACTATTACATGAAGTTTAGTCACATCAATATTCATTGTTACATTAAGAAGGCACATCTCAAGTTGGAGGATCCTTCTGAGCCTAACCCCCTAGGACCCAAGTATGTTTGGGTACTAAAATAAAAATAATTTATTTATATTGTGTATGATTATTTGGTAGCCATCAATGAAATAAGTGATTGGCATATGCATAGTGGATGCTTAAAGCACATGACCGATAACAAGAAGCTATTCATGGCCTGAAAAAAGAAGAAGGATGACAATGTCACATTTGGAAACAATGCCAAGGGTAAGGTAATTGGCATTGGCAACATTGGTAAGAATGGTTGTTCCCTTATTATAATGTTTTACTTGTTGATGGATTGCAACATAATTTGCTTAATGTAAGTCAATTATGTGAAGGGTAATAAAGTCACCTTTGACCCTAGAGAATGTCGAGTTACCACTTTGATGGATAAAAAGGTAGTCTTCAAGGGTGAAAGGAAGGACAATACCTACCTAATTGACTTAGACAATTTGGCTAACTAATCCTTTAAGTGTCTTGTATCTTTTAGCAATAAATCTTGGCTTTAGTATAGAAGGCTTGGACATGCTAGCATGCAGCTCTTACAAAAGCTTATCAAAAGGAAAGCTAGTGGAAGGTCTTCCCAAGCTAAAGTTCTCTAAAGACAAGACATGTGGACCATGCCAAATAGGAAAGCATCATCAATCTTCTTTTAAAGCAAAGAATGTTATAAGTACATCTAAACCTCTTCAACTTATCCATATGGACTTAATAGGACCTACTAGGAGTGCTAGTTTAGATGAAAAATATTATGCACTTGTCCTAGTTAATGACTACTCTAGGTATACTTGGGTATCCTTTCTAGCTCATAAGCATGATACTTTTGATGCTTTTACAAGTTTTGCAAAAAGAGTTCAAAATGAAAAGGTTACTTCATTTCCTTTATAAGAAATGATCATGGAAAATAATTTTAAAATGAATCTTATTGCTTAGGGAATGAGATTTTTTATAACTTTTCAACAACTAGAACACCAAAACAAAATGGTGTTATAGAGAGGAAAAATATGACACTACTAGATATGACTAGAACTATACTCAATGAGCATTCATTGCCTAGTTTCTTGTGGGCTGAAGCTATCAATACTTCATGTTACATTACAAATCATGTTTTCAAAAGACCGATTCTTAATAGAACCTCTTATGAGCTTTAGAATGGTAGAAAACCTAAGTTGTCATACCTAAGAGTATTTGGATGTAAGTGTTATATCTTAAATACCAAGGATAATGTTTGAAAATTTGATTTAAAAATAAATAAAGATATTTTCTTAGGCTATTCCACCACTAACAAAGCCTATAAAGTTTTGAATAAGAATTATATGGTTATTGAAGAATCCATAAATATTGTGTTTGATGAATCTAGTAAGTTTGATCTTAGGAAATGATCTCTTATTGATAATCTTATAGGTGACTTTGAGAAATTGGAGTTGGAATCAACCCCAAGAGAGATTGATAAAAATCATGATGAGGGGAAGTCATCAAAAAAGGAAAAGGTACTTCAACATCAACAAGTGGAAACCTCAAATCAAAATTTTTCCAAGGATTGGAGATTCTCCAAGCATCACCCAAAGGACCTAATCATTGGTGATACATCTAAGGGTGTAAGTACTAGATCTCAACTCAATTCTTTAGATACTAATCTTACATTCTTTTCTCAATTTGAGCTAAAATCTATTAATGAGAGTCTTAATCACAAGAGTTGGATAATTGCCATGCAAGAAGAACTCAACCAATATGAGAGAAAATAATGTATGGGAACTTCTTCCTTCGCCTAAGGAACACCCTATTTTAGTTGCAAATGGGTATTTAGAAATAAGTTGGAAGAGTGAGGGTTCATCACTATAAATAACACTAAATTGGTTGCCAAGGGATACAACCAAGAGGAAGGCATTGACTATGATAAAACCTATGCCCCTATAGCAATATTAGAGGCCATTAGGATTCTTATAGTATATGCATGTCACATGAGTTTCAAACTTTTTGAAATTGATGTCAAAAGTGCATTTTTAAATGTTATCATTGAGGAAGAAGTTTATGTTGAACAACCTCCTAGTTTTGAATCTCATATCTTTCCAAATCACGTCTTTAAATTGAATATAACCTTGTATGGTTTGAAACAAGCTTTAAGAGCTTGGTATGAAAGGTTAAGTTCATTCCTTTTGAAAAATGATTTTGAAAAGGGGAAGGTTGAGATAACTTTATTTGTAAAAAGGCATAATCATGATACACTAATTGTGTAAATATATGTCAATGATATCATTTTTGGTGCTACTAATGAATCTCTTCGTAGGGATTTTGTTAAATGTATGACTAGGGAATTTGAGATGAGCATGATGAGAGAGCGCAAATTCTTATTTGGCCTGTAAATCAAGCAAATCAAATAAGGGATTTTCATCAACCAAGCTAAGTACACAAAGGATATACTAAAGAAATTTGGCATGGAAGGATGCAAAGTAGTAAAGATACCAATGAGTGCTACCATCAAGCTAAACAAAGATGAATCGGGTAAGTCAATTGATGAGAAGAGATATCGAGGTATGATTGGTTCTCTACTCTATCTTACCGCTTCTATACTCGATATAATGTTTTGTGTATGCATGTGTGCTAGATTTCAATCTTGCCTTAAAGAATCTCATTTTAATGTTTTTAAAAGGATTTTTAAACACTTACATGGCATATTTTATCTAGGTTTATGGTATCCTAGAGATTCATCATTTAGTCTTATAGGTTATTCAGATACATATTATGTTGGTAGTCTTCTAGATAGAAAGAGCACTTCAGGAACTTGCTAATTGATAGGAGAATGCTTAGTGTCTTGGTTTAGTAAGAAGTAAGTTTTGGTTGCCTTATCCACCACTGAAGCAGAATATGTAATTACGGGTTGTTGTTACACCTAAGTCCTTTAGATGAAACAACAATTAAAGGATTATGGCAAAGTTGTTAATCACATTTCCATCAAATGTGATAACACTATTGTAATAAATCTTTCAAAGAATCCCATCCAACCATATTTACAAGCCTTCATTAAATGAATTTTTGACCATTTGTTACCATTTTTATATCCTTTACTAATGTATTTAAACCCTAAAAATAGTGTTTTAACTCACATTTGCTAAACCACTTCATCCCTCTTCATCTTTATTCTCTAAATCTTCTTCCAATTCTCTTCCATCTTCAATGATCCCCAAGAAAGCCTCTAGAGTAGAGAAGGGAAAAGTAATTGCTCAACCATCTAGTCCTCCTACCCTTCACATGATGAAAGGGATTACTAAGGAAGGAATGGTATAAGGCTAACTCTTCAAAGATAATCCAACCGAACAAAATTCCCTCCATATTTCCCCTTGAGTCACTTAGGATCAAGGATGTGATCTAAGGCTATCTTTCAAATCTAGGGTGGAATGAGTTCATTTTTCATGACTAGCTTGGATACGAAAAGATAATGTAGGAGTTTATATGTACCACAACTTTGAGTTAGCAAGCAGAATCAAGAGCAGGTTAGTATAGGTTGATATTTAGAACCTTTGGGAACCTTTTTTCTTTACCTTTGAGCAACTCTCAAATCTTTTCAATCTTCAAGTCAGTGATGACATTTTGTTCATCATCTCTGCTATTGACATCGTTTACTTAAAGTTTTGGTCTAAAATTTCCACCGAGACCAAACACAATACTAAGACATCCCTAGCTAAATACATTCAAACCTTACGCAACTGGCTCTTTCATCGTATCATCACCTTCTTTGTTAATGCAAAGGGTGATGGTAATGAGAAGGTCTCCTAAAAAGACCTTGCCTTCCTTTTTTGGTTGACTAAGAACAAACTAACCCAAATTGGTCGCTACCTTATGGATCAATTGATTCACATGAGTACAAATCCAAAAAGTCAATTTCTTCTTCCCTTACATGTTACTACCATCAACCGTTATGTGGGTGCTCTTAATGAGGAAAATGAAAAATTTCTCACTAAGAAGTTTCTGCCATCCCATAACTTTCTAGACTTGCCCTACCTCATTAATACACCTCATTAATACTAAGGAAATTCACCCTGATTCTTACACTTATACCTTGGGTGCTTTTGGGGCAAATAAGCTAGAAACTTCCCAAGCCTCAAAAAGGAAGAGGCTAGGTATTGAAGAGGAGCTCAATCCATTCCACCTCCCTCACTTAAAACCAAAGCCAAAATCTCTCTTGCCTCTACCAACAAGAAACTTGACAAGTTAATGAGGACAATAAAGAGAAGATTTCTCATACTCTCCCACCTTTATATTGATTTAGTGGATCTTCAGGAGAAAGTTAGTGCTACCCCTTGCCACCACTTATACTTTAAGGATTGGGAGGACACACCTGAAGAGGATGGTTAAGAGGTTGAGGAGGGTGATGAAGCTCAATGTGGAGGAGCAGAAGAAGCAACTGACAATTTCAGAGATGATGATAGTTCTTCGATTTTATAGTTTGTTATTATTTTTTAGAAATTATCTTTTATTTCTTCATTTTTGTAAAGATCGTGATCCCACAGTTTCAAATAAATAAAAGTGTTGTTTGTATCCTTAATTGATTGTTTCATATGGTGTGTGATTCATCTTATTTTGTTTTTGCTATTGTTCTTTATGTTTGTTCTATCTCAATTATGCTTTGTACACTTCACACCAATGCATCTTAATTTAATGACTATTCTTTACCCTCTTTTTGCTTTTTTGTGAAAGGGGGAAAGAGGTTAGTAGTAAAAGAATGTGCATAAGGGAAGTATAAGTTGAGGAGGTGCAAGGAGCAAATAACAATAAGAGCTTTCTTTTTCAATATTTTTTCAATCTTATAAATCTTTGATTATTTACCATCTAAACTTTACTCATGAATCTCATTTTTTTTTTTAGTAAAATCAATCTAAGTTGTCAAAATCAAAAAGGGGGAGATCGTTGGACTAGGTTCATAAAACCTAAGTCAAAAGCCCCTTTTGATATTGACAATAAAGATTGATAGGTACTAATGTTTTATTCAAGTGTTGTTTTTGTATTATATAAATTAGTTTTTCATTGAAAGTTGGATGGAAGGCTAAATCTCTAACTTTAAGGAAGACATCAAAATTCATGGTTAGGAACCTGTAATTCATGATTGGAACCTTGCTAAAAGGATGGATGAAGTTAGACCAAAAGAATTCACGAGGGAAATTGCAGTTGCGATCTAACTAAGGGAAACTTAACTATCACATGGAGGAATTTGCAGTTGTGTTCGCATCCCATGTCGCAACCACAAATTTCATAGTTGCAAGGAGGGAACCAAGCATCCAACCACAACACTTCAAGTGTGTAATGACCGTATTCATATTTGCTCTAATACCAATAAATATAACGACCAATCGCGTTTACTAATAAATATAATGACCATTTGTGTTTACAAATCATGTTTCTCATATACTAATAAATGTAACAGCCATTTATACCACTGAATGTTAGCATTTATTTTTTTGCTACCACAATTTGTAATGCTACAGTCTGTACCTATCAGAGCACTCAACATCTGGGATTTGCCCGCCGGCCCCGCGATGTCATACACACCGAGATTTGCACATCTGCCCCGCGTATGCTTGAGCCCTCTCTGATACCAAAACTATAACATCTAAATTCATTTATCAAACCAATAATTGTGACATCCATTGTTCTCATTTATAAATCAGCTTTGATACCACAAATTGTAACGTCACAACGTGGCTACAGCTGGTACCTATCAAAGCACTCAACATCCAGGATTTGCCCATTGGCCCCGTGACACCGGGATTTGCACGTCTACCCCGCGTGTCCTTGAACCCTCTGATACCACCAACTGTAACTATCATTTTCAGTTGCAAATCATGGCATTTCACGTTCGTAAATGCATACACAATAAGTTTTATTCATCATACATATATAATCCCATATGTATTTAATGTACAAATGTGTTAACTAATGTCAGGACTAGTGACCATAACTAGTTCCTATCAAATGTATGTACATGACACAAGGAGTGAGAGTTGGAATTCAGCCGACGACCTGTTTTCCATGTGTCTTTATGCAAGACTTTATACACTAAAATGTTCAAACTCTATGCTTCAGTATCTGAAAAATAATTGCAATTTGGTGAGTCGCGACTCAATGAATAAAAACAATAATCAAATTCTCATGGCATAATCTATAAACAAATATCATCAAGATACATTGCAAGTATAACAATTGACTATGCAAGTGCAAATGTAATAGCTTTGTTTTTGTCGTGTCCGAGCAAGGCAAACATTGCTCTCGGGATATTCATGTGATTCATGTAACATATGATTTGGGACATATTGGTCCATCTTCTTGTAATTTGCAACTGTTTGACAAGTTGATCACAACGCCCCTTTTAGTTCCATATGCAAGTGCTTATTCACAAATGATATGCCAAGTAATCGTTAAGAGCATTTAATTCTCACTTGGCATCTATTCCCATGTAACATGTAAGAATTCAATCATATATACATGTAACAGAACATAATCATATTATTTCCATGTAACATGTAACAATTCAATCATATATACATGTAATAGAGTATAATCATATCATACAATTATCACATAGACCCATTGAATCCAATTATTGTTTCTACTCACCTTTTGATGTGACCAATCCTTATGGTAGGGCTTCTTCAAAGTATTGAGATCCTAACATTTGATACATACATGGTTACACGTATGTCAAAATAATTATGAATGCTTGGTATGCAGTTATGGTATGATCCATGCGAGTGGACCTAGTGTTTATGCATATATTCCTTATATGGCAGCATGAGCTTGCTACACAGTCACATCAATAACTCCTGATATACTTATCCAAATGGCTTGATTCTTTTTTTCAAAAAAACTAGACATATAATGGGACAACATATTCAAATTTCAGGCTAATATCAGATACACATAAAATGTAGTGAATTTTTAAGTTCTTCCCTGTTGCAATGTCATCTCAGTCTGAGTAGGTCTTACATTCTTGGGAATATCTCAAATTGTACTAGTCCAATTGCAATAATATTCTACCATCAGTTACAAAACATATAAATGAACATTTTTCATGTTTTACTCATTACCCAGTTCAGTCTATAAGGTCACCAAAACAAAAGACCAATCTCGGGGCAAGTAGGTTCATAACATGTTGACAACCAGTCATGATAAAGGGACAATATCTCAGCAACCATGCTGGATTTGGCAACAATATTTCACAGATATGTAGATCAGACATAAATATACAACTTTCAAGTTTGGACCATCATCAAATTCTGAGTCTATGGTTATCAAATTCTTGGAAACCGAATTAAAGAAAGGTTGTGTGTCATCCGGGTACAAAGTCAGTCCCAATCAATGAGCCATATCTCTTTCCACACAGCAAATTAATCAAAACCACTTAACAAGTATTTAGAGGGAATATAACACTACAAGTTTCATGTTTTTCACTCTGTCAAAATCAGAATATAAAGTCATCAAAATATAACAAAACAGAAGACTGAGATCATCTCAGTTCGTTTCTGAACCAGTCCTGATGAAGGAGCCATATCTCTTCACACACACAGAATCAAGTAAAACTATTTCATATTCATTTATATGAGACATAAGGCTACAACTTTTGTGTTTTCCACTTTCCATAATTCCTCTTCTAGTGTTATGAAATTGTGGGTGAAAAATTCTGCTCTAACACCAAAATCAACAGAATCAGCTCTTGTTCTCTTGGATTACAACTTCCATCCAAGAGCTCTACCTCAATTACTCCATAATTCTTACTAACCATGCATGATTAACATGTCATGAGAGGTTAATTTCAGTTGAGTAGAAGATAAATTACTTATCTATTGTCCCAGATTTGGAAAACCTTAGGCAGCCCACACTTCTTCCTCTCCTTCTTCTTCTTCTTCTTCCTTTCTTCCTTTCTTCCTTTCTTTCTTTCTTCCTTTCTTTTTTTCTTCCTTAGCTCTCTCTCTCTTTCATCTGGTGTATTTCAACCTTATCTCCTCTCTTACTAGCCCATAATGGCAGATAATTATAATTTGTATTCTTACTCGAATAGGACAAAAGATTGGTGACTTATTAATATTGGTTGAAAGTTAAACAGTTTTGCTTTTAGTCCTTTTTCTTCATTCCTTCATCACCTTTGTCCATCCTCTAATTTCTAGATGCTCTTTATACTTTTAGATGAGCTCTCAAACCCCATTATTTATGATGCTATAATAAGCACACAACATGAAATAATGTGTCATATAACTATGCAAACACTGCATATATGTTCGAGCATCCCAAATGCAACAGTACAATTGCCATTGTCGTGTTTTTACAATTCACATCTCTAAATGATTATTTATCTTATGCATATGTTCATGTGAGATTTCATATCATTTGATACAGTGCATATGCTCATATGTGATTTCATATCATTTGTGCATTGAATATATTAATGTGATAATGTTAATGAATAGGGATAAGGATGTTGCAAAGTGTCCAAAGCAACCGTTGGAATATCAAAATTCACGAGGGCGAAGCATCTGTTGCGATCGTAACCAAAGAAAGTATTTGCACCTCATCTAATAGAGAAATTTGCGGTCTCAGTCACCCCTAAGAATGACATCAATCACGACCGTGATTTCTGGTTGAATAGATGAACACAATGACTATATCTCTTCAAGCACCAATGGTACATTAACACATGAACTAGCCGTTAGACACAAAATGAGGTTCTCTATCGCGATTTTAAGCTTCCCAGTGAAAATTGGGAAATAGCGACTGCAAAATGCTGGTCACGACCACGACTTTTGTCTGACAACCATTTAATGCAAAATTTGCCTAACTTCCCTTAAAGATTTAGACATAGTTTATTAGTAATGTCTTTTTGATAGATATTGTTGATCAATACTCCACCAAACAAATGTAAAATGCAAGAGAATTTCATTTATTATAATCAAACTTTTGCAAATTTGATTCATAACTTCTTATTCCTTGTAAATTCTTGATTGTTTGGTATTAGCATTAAACACCTTCGTAATTAGGTTGAGAGTTAGCCTAAGCTTCCAAAGCTTTTGTAAAAGTTTAAGTGTGAGCCTGTCCAAAACACTTGAGTGAGGTTTTGTGTGAGCATAAAAACACAAAGTTTAAGGGTTGTGTGTGAGCCATAAAACACAATTGTATAAGTTTGGTGTGAGCTTGAAAATACCAATTTTAGTTGAGTGCAATACTCAATTGTGAAGAATTGGAGAGTGAACGTAAGGTTTGTTAACACCCAAACCACTATAAATATCTTGTCTTTATTGCTTCTACTACTTCTCAATTCTCTAAACACTAAATCTTCCCACCAAAATTTTTTAATCTCCTGCCAATTCAACTCCCTTCTTGGTGCAGAAGGGTCAACATAAGGCATATTGATCAGACTATGGTGGTGTATCTCATGTAAATCTAGCATTTTTTGAAAGAGAAATGCCAATGGATGGAGTGGAAATAATGCCCACTACTGCTGTTAATGGACCTACTATGGGAACGTGGACAAATAAAAAAGGCAACCTTAAAACTAATTATCTTAATTGCTTCACTGGTTTATTCACTGCTTTCCTTTTGGTTGTATAGTGAATGCCTTATTAGTAAGTGGCAATCAATTATGCATGGCAAATAAGAATGTTATTATCCCTATTGATTTGGTTAGGCTAGATTTAGAAAATAATGTGCTACTCTCATTATATACCTAACCCAAAGCTCAATAAACCTATTAAATAGAAATAATGCCTAGGATATGATAGAAAATAAAATTGTAAATTAAAAAATGACAAAGTAAAAAAAATAATTGACACTTTGCTTGTTTATTGAAAAATAATTTATTTATAAAAATATTTTTAAAAAATGTTTTATGAGTAATATATTTTTTTTGTATTTAAATGCATTATAAAAATATTAATTTTCTTTTAATTTATAAGATTATAATAAAATTTAGATAAAAGCATTTTATATTTGTATTATTTATTTAATAGAAAAAATATATTAAAAAAGAACATTTTTATAGATTTCATTTATCATTAGCTACCATCACCAACCAACAATGGCGATCAATAATGGGTGTCAGTAGTAAAAAATAATTAGTGATAATAAATACATATATTTATATGATTTATTTTTCATTTGGGTGAGTTATTCGAATTTGAAAATTTAGTTTATCTTTTAAAGATTACAATTTCCTTAAAAATAGACTTAATTTTCTATTGACTATGAAAATATTTTTTATTGATTAATATTTGTAAATATGTCAAATATTAGAAAATGAGAAAAATATTTTTTTAAAAAACATTTTTTTGTAAAACAAATGGATCAAAAGCTAATCCTTTATACTAGATCCTATTTTCTCATTTTAATAGACATTTCACATTTGTATAAATTTAATGTATAAATATGGGTTTTTTTTTATCATCTATTATATTTATAGCTATTTCTATTTCGTATAAAAATTTTCATTCATGAACTCTTAAATTACAATGTCATCAAAATTTATGCATAAAAACATAAAATTTATATAAAATATAAATTTAGATGAACTCATCCTACAATATCCCATGAGCAAATTTACCAGTGTAAGACAAAAATAATTTGGTACTTATCAACTAATAGGCCTAAAATAAAATTAATACAATTTGGATTCAAAGTGACAAGAATGACAATATCCTAAGATAGACACTTATCACTAAAAGGATAGCGCTAGAGAGATCAAGTTGATTCATATCAATAATGATAATTATATAAATTTAGCATTAAAATTTTTATGTATTAACAACATTACTTTTTTAATTGGTTGTTATAATAATATTTTCAAATTTGAAAATTGAAATTCAAATTTCTATAAAAATCATTTATTGTATTTAAAGTTTTCATACTCTTAACTATAATATTATTTACTTTTTTATTTAAAGAAGCATATCCATATTTATTTTATTGACCTTCCAACTTGCTATTTTATGTGGTACAAGATAATTCAAATTATTTTTAGAAATAAAAATTTAATAATTTATTATCTATTAGTAATAGTGGATATTTTTTTTATAGAAATTAAAATTTTCACTTCTACCGTCAGTCGCTGATTATTGATAGATTTTATTTTCAAAAACTAAATTTTCAATATTTTTAAAATTGAATCAATTAGCTCTCAGTTTGTTGGTATGACTAATTTAACTATTCTAATTTAATTGATTGAATAATATACAATATATTAAAAATATTATTAAAAATAATTTTAAAAATCAAAAAAATATATAAATATATTTAAAACAATTAAATATAAAAAAATATTGAAAATTAGTCTAGATCAAACTGAACTAATCACTAAACCGATTTTGATTTATCGATCCAATTGGTTGATCTTGTCTAATTTCAAACATTGAAAATTTGTTATTTTCTAAAGAACTATGCTATTTGTTAAAAACATTATTTTAAAAAATTAAAATCATGATTCTTTTGAACTATGCTATTTTTTAATAAATTTTATTTTTTAAAATTATAATTTTAATTATATCAAATTATGGTATTCATCGATAAAATACAATATTTTGAAATTATAATTCTTAAAATTTATTGAACTATGTTATTCAATGACATGTTTTATTTCTAGGAAAAAAATTTTTGATTTGATTAAATCATGTTTTTCATCAATAAATATTTTTATTTTTGAAATTTAATTTTGTTATTCTATTGATTATGTTATTTGTGAAAATTTTTATTTTCAAAATTATAATTCTCTAATTCTATCAAACCATGTTATTCGTCGATATTTTTTTTTCTAGAAATAATAAATTTTTTTTCTATCGAATATGTTATTCATTGATAGATTTTATTTTTAAAAATTAAAATTGTCAATTCTATCAAACAATGTTATTCATCAAAATTTTATTTTTTAAAATTAAAATTTTCTATTTTTTAAACTATACTATTCTTTAATAAATTTTGTTTTTGAAATTATAATTTTTTATTCTATTTAACTATGATATTTATCGATAAATTATATTTTGAAATTATAATTTTTTAATTCTATTGGACTGTGCTATTTGACGATAAGTTTATTTTTAGAGATAAAATTTTTCAATTTGATCAAATTACGTTATTCATTGATAAATTTAATTTTTAAAATTGTATTTTTTTATTATATTGAATATTTTATTCATGGATAGATTTTGTTTTTAAAAATTATTTTGTCGAATTATATTATTAGTTCAAAATTTTATTTCTAGAAATAAAGTTTTTCCCTTCTATCAAATACGTTATTCATTGATAGATTTTATTTTTAAAAACTAGATTTTTTTATTCTATCAAACTATGTTATTCATTAAAAAAATTTTATTTTTAAAATTAAAATTTTTGGTTTTTTTCAAACTATGCTATTCTTTGATAATTTTATTTTTAAAATTTATGATTTTTTAATCATATGGAACCATGATATTCATCAATAAATCATATTTTTTAAAATTATAAATTTTTTATTATATTAAACTATGCTATTCTCGATAGGTTTTATTTCTGGAAATAAAAATTTTCAATCCAACTAAATTATTCTATTTGTCAATAAATTTTAATTTTTGAAATTAAAATTTTTTTTACTCAGTCAATTATGCAATTTGTTGATATGTTTTATTTTTAAAAATTAAAAAATACTATACTTTTTATTTAACAAAATTAAGAGAATTTCTCTCTGTCATCTCTCTCTTTCCACCACTATTATCCCTCCCTTCTCTCTCAATTATTCTCAGCAACTCCTTTTTGTGCCCCCTCACCCACAGAGCCATAATGGAATCTCTCTCTTATCATCATCCCTCGTCCCCTCCTCCCTGAGGCCCCTTTTCTTCTTTATCAATGTTTCTCAACATCATAATATGCCTCCTCACCCACAACGCCATCATCAACTCTCACACAATAGCATTGTCTTCCTAGACCCGTAACTGTCACACTGACCTGCAACTGTTACACAACGCCATCATCTTGTAAGAATTTATTCAAGATCTAGTACATGAATTTAGAACACCAATCAATAGTTAAGCGGAAACGAATTTGGTACCTATTTGTGTGTTAGATCCGAAATTATTTTAAGTCATAATTACAATCACTGAAATTAAACACAAGGAAATAGATCATAAAAATGGAAATCGAGAGATAAATCTCCCTCTCTTTGACCATTTATCGAGACAGTTACAAATGAGTGTAGTAATTAGGGTTAGGGTTAGGGTTAGAAGACAGATTATGAGACTTAGCCTATTTATAATGAATTTAATAGGCCCACCCATCATAGGTCCATGTTAAATTAGGCCTACAAATGACCATCTTTCCATATTGGTCCACTAAAAGTGTCATAAGCGCATAACCCATTTTATCACAATTTAATTGGGATTACCCACTAATCAATAAACTATATTATTCAGTCCATTTTATAAAAAAATTAAAACAAATGAATAATTAATATTAGCCCACATAAAAATTCTAACATTCTCCCACTTGGGCAATATTAATTAAGGCATTTTTATGCTTTATAAAACAATATTTTTTAAAATGACTCTAGGACTAAATACTTTAAACTCAAATATGGCCTAAAAATTTTAGAAAACATATAGTTTATTTGATAAAATGACACCTTAAACATAATTCTATCCATATTAAATTATCAATATCGGATCATGACAGTAGTTATGCCCTTATTGACACAGTACCAATCCATAATCACAAATATTTACAACTTAACCTACCTAGATTCCGATATGGCAGTGTAGCAAAAAAACAGTACTCATTTGTGATCAATACAGTATTTTCATTGTCAGTCTTCCAAATATTTCTCTTTCGTACATGCTTAAATGAGCAAGAGAAACTCACAAGGCTTCACAATAAGACATTTGTTTCCATTTTAGAAATACTCAAAATATATGCCTTAGCTTTTGTTTACAAAAACATAATTCTAAACTAATAAATATAACTTAAGATAATTACACTAATCTTAAGCACACCATATATATATATATATATATATATATGGTTGGCCCTAGGCACCAAGAAGGGGGAGGGGGTTGAATTAGTGTATAAAAATTAAAATTGGAAAGAGAGAGGAGAAACGAGATGAGAGGAAACACAAGATTTATAGTGGTTTGAGTATAATCAACCCTATGTCCACTCCGCAATTCTTTGAAATTGGGTTTTTCACTATCTTTCAAAGGTGTTTTCAAGCTTACACCAAACTTTTACACTTGTCTTTTGAAGGTTCACACAACAACCTATACACTTGTGTTTTTAGGCTTACACAACAACCTTTACAACTTGTGTTTTAACAGGCTCATACAACAATCTCTCTTAGTGTTTTAGCAGGCTCACACTATAACCTATTACAAATGGTGTTTATGCTC